>AP028434.1:3188939-3253181 GCA_036509395.1 Antheraea yamamai | reverse complement strand
TTACTGTAATTGTACATTTCTTTAATACAATTAAAAAAACGCGTGCGGAGTCGCGTGTGATAGCTAGGACTTAATATTTTTCATCGCTAGTTAGTACCCTCGACGTCGTCCGCCTATTAT
Source organism: Antheraea yamamai (assembly GCA_036509395.1). Taxonomy (NCBI): domain Eukaryota; kingdom Metazoa; phylum Arthropoda; class Insecta; order Lepidoptera; family Saturniidae; genus Antheraea; species Antheraea yamamai. Next base: position 3,253,061 of record AP028434.1, on the reverse strand, counting down.
CTTAACAACATTTTTAATGTGTCAATTTCACTAAAAATGTAAATTACTTAATAGTGAGACATTTTAATAATCGAGGACTTAACGCACGACGGTTTGTGCGAAATACTTAAACGATGTCCGTAATAAAAATATACGACATACGTAATAAACTAATTGACATTGTTGAATCGCATTTCAATCAAACATTGTATTCGTTACTCGGTGGACATATATGATATTAGCTGTACCCGCGACTTCATTCGCGTAGACACTAATCTAAAAAAACAGTGACTAATTAAATCTTCTGAATGTATGAAGTCCATTTAATTATCTACTTTTCTGTCGTACTTAAGTCATGTCGTCATTAAAATTACGATAACTTTTGATAGAGTGAAACGATTTTAATGAAACCAAGATTAAATGTTACTCGATGACATGCTTTACGATTTTCTTGGTAAGGTTTTATCGGTAACGCTGTATTTTAGCACTGATGCGTGTTCACACAAACAGACAGATATTTAAAAAAATGATTGAAATCTATTTTACTACTTATTCCAAGACACCTGCAACAATTTTTTTCACAAAAATCTAAAAAGTACACACACTTCAGATTTACATTCTTATTATATGTATAGATGACTAGCCCCTGCCCGCGACTTCGTCCGCGTAGTAATAGTTACTACTCTGGGCTAACGCTGACACGCAGCAGAAGCTCTCAAAAATAAAAAAACATCTCGATTTTGAAACATTTTCATCTGTGCTCCGCTCCTATTGGCCTTAGCGTGAGGATATATAGCCTATAACCATTCTCGATGAATGAGCTATATAACACTGAAAGAATTATTCAAAACGGACCAGTAGTTCCTGAGATTACCCCTTACAACGCCACAACGTCACAAACTCACAAACTTTACCTCTTTATAATATTAGTATAGAAGTATAGATTATACGTTCCTGTACCAAACTGTTAATACGATGACATGGCCTTTCGGCTACTGATATCTGACTATATTTCAATACCGTTCACTCGATGAAAACCAGAATGTCAACTGTACGACATTTCTCGGGCAAGTAGCATTTTAGCCGGATGTTTATGATGCATTAAAATTGAGGCTTTCGTTCATAATCTGGCCTGGTGTTAAATGAAAATGCAGTTATTAAAACGGTATATGTATAAAAAGTAATGAGTATATAGATGGTGCTTTTTTCTTTATTCTTCTTTCCGAAATAAATCGATTTTGAATCGATTTAATTAGAGTTCTGAAGTATTTAAATGATGACAACAAAATCGATTACTGTAAAATCGTTTTTTTTAAGTTTTTTATTACTTGCTATTTTTTTTATCATTTTTAATAATAGTCTAAGATCGTAAATACAATATACCCAGAGAGACCGGCTCTCAAATCCAGCTGGCTGAATACATCAGCACGTCCTTGGCAACAGTTTTCAACTTGAGAGTAGTAGCTAAGGGGACTTAGAAAAGGTCCTAACACCATACTGTAGTTTCTCTCTTAGACTCAACCGCAAAGATTCGAACCTGGGTCGAGTAAATCTAAATATTTACTTCAAGTTTAATGCAGTCTTATTCTAAATAAGCAGCTTAAAGTAAATCTCTTTAATATATAGATATAATGTAAGGAATAATCATAGAATAAATTCGAGGTGCGAACAGCGACAAGATCGTGAGTTAATTTATTATTATCCGGTTTCCTTGTACTGTGAATGTAATATATCGTAGTTGTAGGTCATAAAGTAGAGTCAAAGCTACACAAAATACTACGTTTTAAGCTCTCAATGATCGAACGGGTATCACTGGACTCATGGCCACGAATGTTAAAGTAAGTGGTTGATATATAATTACAATTATTATGTACTAGTTGTGCCCGTGACTTCGTCCGTAGTAGTTTTAGTAGTAGTAGAGTAGTTTTTTTTTCTACTTTAGGTTAACGCTAACTTTAACTCGCGAATTCGTTTACGTAGAAGGTGAAAATATTTTTAAATAATACGTGCGTTAACCCCGATTTTGGAACATTCTTCATTGGTGCCCGCTCCTATTGGTATTAGCGTGATGATATATAGCCTACAGCCTCGATCATCATCAGCCTATAAGAGACCTACTGCAGGGCCATAGGCCTCTTCCCAAAGGAAGGTATGAGCATAATCACCGCGCCAGCCCACGACGTATTGGCGATTTCAAACTGAGAAATCCACAGTTCTATGTTTCCCCACATATAGTAGTACTACAAGAATATTTCTCGGATTCAGGTTTCCTCGCGATGTTTTCCTTCACCGTCAGCCGATAGTGTTACCAATTTAAATTAGTTAACGTACGCGAATTCCGAAAAATTATATTTATATTCCACCGGTCAAACCACTAGACCACCACGAGCCTTTTCATAAAAGACCTCGATAAATGAGCTATTTTACACTGAAATAATGTTTCAAATCGGACCAGTAAGTAGTTCCTGAGATTAGCGCGTTTAAGTAAACAAACTCTTCAGATTTATAATAATAATATACATAGTAAAGACGAGCTTGTTGTCCGAGTACATACATATATAATCTGATATCTATAATTGTCTTTGTGTTTCGAACTTTGTCTCTTTGTTTTGTAGTTTTTTCACGAATAAGCCTCTGTAAATAGATCGCAGTAAATTTTGGCATAGAACCAACCTGGTACCTGAAGAAGGCTGTGGGGCTACTTTTCAGCCTGCATTTACTTAAAAGAACTAGATGAAGTTGCTGCAAAATGAGAGGTTGTAATATCTAATATTTCATATACCTATATCCCATATATTTCGATAATATTTTAATTCTATGAATGATTTTATTCCATTAAAATATGGTAAATATAAACCTGAGTTTCATGAATAATGTCATAGTCAATAGCGTAGTCAGTTCGAAAAAAAAATAATAATATCATGCATAGACTTTGAGATTAATAACAATCTGTCTTGCTTAATTAATCGCACATTTAACATTAAAAAAACTATAACATTGTCGATACTATTGACTGGTTAAAATGTTGCAGTCAAAACTTCTTTAACCGCGTAGAGCGATTTTTACCAGCGCAAAAAGTCACGAAAAACCGACCCTGAAGTTATTACGATGCGCGCGCACACCATCACGAAATACTACACCCTGAAGTTAGCTATAGTCAACATTTTGTTTCTTTGTATTTGTTGTTTGTATTTCTTTTTATTAAAACTTTCAATGTATTAAATACCTTTTTTCTATTGTTAGTGTCGTTTTTTCTACTAACGTAGAATAAGGCGAAAGGTAAAATTTTTGAAAAGATTTCTATCTTGTTATGCCAAAGAAGTACAATTTCTAACGCGTGTACATAAGTACACACACACTTTTCTTTTTTATTTAGGTAAGCAGATCATCAACCATCTTATGGCTCCTAGTCTAGTTCACTTCTAGAATCCATTACAAAATAATCTATTTCTAGTTTATACAATAAATACTAAATGATACATATCTATTTCACTATGATATAATATAAACAGCGCATTCTGGTTGGAATTGGGATAACTCGTACATGAATCATGACTTTAGTTTCTATGCCTCATATAACGTTACTAGCCTTTTTCCGCGACTTCGTCCCCGTGGAATAGTTACTTTGGGCTAACGCTAAAACGCAGCGGAAGCTCTCAAGAGGAAAAAAACCCCGATTTTAAAACATTCTTCAATGGTACTCCGCTTCTATTAGTCTTAGCGTGATGATATATATAAATGAGCTTCGTCGATAAATGTACTATCTGACACTGAAACAATTATTTAAATCGGGCCAGTGGTTCCTGAGATTAGCGCGTTCAAGCAAACAAACTCTTCAGCTGTAGATTATTATATTATACACGAGACAAGTGTAAGCTAAAAGTAACTTCAAGACTATATAACTATAAATAAATTGCTAACTATAACGTCAAGAATCAAAAATAACCAACGTGGTCATGTGTTTCAAGTCGCATGTCCTACCCATCTATGGAAAGTCGTATACAGTATGATGTCATTCGAAAACACGTTTCATTGAATTACCTTGTGTGGGTAATACGTTGCAAAACAACTTTATAGCGTACTAGCATTACGAAGTGACTTCTCTCGCGGTACATTTTTTTGAAGTGAGAACTTTTTTAGGCGCGTTGAGCGGAATTTTTTTGACAGGAGATAAACTTGTGATTTCGCGTCATGACATGCTAGTAAGCGTGACCGGCCGTATTGCGCTTGCGCGGCTAGCGTCAGACTAGCGACGCGTAGTATAGGCACTTGTGTAGATGTAATATTGACATTTTGGAGCTTATCATACGTTTCATTGATTGAATTATTGATTAGTAGACTTTAAAAAATTATATAATTATTACTCCGAGTCCCAATAGATATGAAATCCACACTAATGTTATTAATTTCAATAACCAAATTCTAAAATTCAAATATTATCATTCACACTATAATTAATTTAAAAATTCAAAAAAGAACACAGCTATTCCATTGTTTTGAGTTTTCACTTCTGTCGGCAGTCCTTATGACTGCCTCGACTTCTTTTTTATAAATATCGTCGACGCAGTTACGGTATAACTAAATATATTCTGTGTAACGCACGATTATTGCGTAGGTAGTCGACCGTGTGGCATGATACTTCGCTAACATAGGCAGTTACATTTCGATCCTACTCGGTAATACTTGGCTAAACCACCATCCTTATCCTGATACACTACACCGTATTACACGGCTCGTCCGCACTATTGATTCATTATACCTTAGGCTACTTTTTGACCAATATTTTGTATGATAATTGCTCTCTTCGAACATATCGCAGCATAAAACATGCTTTATAATAGATATACATATATATACGAGAAAATATATTTAAAATGTTAAAAAAAAACAAGTTTCCATCAATTTCCAGTTTCCACGCGTTCAACATTGAGGCACTACGATACTTAGCACACACACTATCGTATACAACAGATAAAGTAAGTCACATGGAGTGGAGATAACGCTTTTTCCTTACGTGACGTTTTAAAAGTCAACTAAGAAAAATATTATAAAGATTAATATGACACTGTTTATCTAAATAAGAAAGAAAGAATTATATTTCTTTTTCTCTCCAAGGTTATATTTTAATAAATTATAATTACTTACATTATAAATATTAACAAGTATTAAACGAAATAATGCATACCATTAAATTGATTATAACGCAATCGTGGGAAAAATTCTCGTAGCGTGTCAAATACCTCACTAAAAACATACCTTTTTAATTTGTCTCATTAACCTTCCTAATGAAGTAACCCGGTTTTAATTCATGTTACTGGAACGATAAATATAATAATTATATATTAAAAGTAATATTTATTCATAATAACGTTTTTAATAAATCATGGTGGTCGAGCAGTTTGAACGACTGACTATCGATTAGATATCCGTAGATTGGAATCCAGAGCTATTGAAATGATTATTTTTAAATTAGCGTATATCTACTAACCTAAATTAGTAACACTATCGGCTGACGGTGAAGGAAAACATCATGAGGAAAGGTGAACCTGAGAAATGTCTTGTAGCACTACTGTAAGTGGGAAAACATAGAACTGTGGATTTCTCAGAGTTTGAAATCGCCAATACGTCGTGGGCTCGCATGGTGATTATGCCCATACGTTCCTTCGCGAAAGAGGCCTATGCCCTTGCAATGGGTCTCTTACAGGTTGATGATGATGATATACCATAGATAACGCGCGTGCAAAATGATGATCGGTTGAGTAGTTATAACGTAAAAGAGTAACAGCCTCATATTCGTCATTATAATATTAGTGAGGACATCTTTCGTGTTATACTTATTTATCTATACACTAGCGGGCCCGGCAGACGTTGTCCCGCCCTGATTATAAAATAATCCGGGACAAATTATATACCAAAACGTTTCTCGTGAATCACTTTATCCACTGGTGAAAACCGCATAAAGATCCTTTCAGTAGTTTTTGAGTTTATCGCGAACAGACAGACAGACAGACGCGGTAGGGGACTTTGTTTTATACGATGTAATGATATAATAAGAATGTAAATCTAACGTGTCTGTACTTATTCGATTTCCACCTGTCCATTTGCCTCCTATGACATAAAAAAAAGTCTTGGTTCCAATAAAATCAATTCGCTCTTTCAAAAGTTATTATAATTTTAATGACAACGCGTCTTAAGTATGAGACAAAAGTAAATAAAATGGATTTAATACATTCAGATAATTTTACTAGTCACTGTTTTTTTACATAAAGTTCCACACGGACGGAATCACGGGTCATCTAATTATACATATAACTTCATGGAATGCATTCTGTAAAGTCACGCGGTGAGTAAAACCACCCACCCTGTAACAATGAGTAACTCATATCTCGACATTTTCAACTCACACACGTCATTTAGCCGTCTTAAAACAACAATAACGTTATTTACTTAAACTCCGTACGAAACATCAAACGCCACAAATTGTTATTCCGTTTTTCATAGAGTAGTAAATTTTATTATAATACGAAATTTTATAAAAATAATCATACAAAAACCCACGGACCGTAAAAGTTCTAAATTAAAAATCGTTAATTCGCCCACGTCGAGTCGCTTATGAAGGTTTTTCAAGTGTTACAAATATTTTCGAGGAATTTATGCGTGTGTCTAATGGATACGATGTTGAACTAGAATCGCTGATAGCAGATATTGCTAATGTCTAAGTTTAAAATAGCAAACCCCTATAGGTAGAGATTTTCAATTTGTGGACAGTAGGTAGCTATGGCAATTATCGAACACGGAGTGTTCCAAAGAGCTGTTCCTGATACTCGCTGCAGAATTATACTACCAAACGACTCGCTACAAACTGAAATTCCATGTCATTTTGATGGTTAGAGGTAGCCTATCGTGCGGTTTTCGCGTGCATTTTTCCCAAGTACCACTTTCCCAGCGGCGGCTTTTCGGACCGATATAACTTTCCTTATTCAAAAGCCGGCAACCTATCTTGTCTTTAGGCGGCGATGATTACTTAGCATCAGGTGACGCGTATGGTCATTTGCCTATAGAGTAAAAAAAACCCTATGAGTACAGTCGAAAATACTCTACTAGAAAACTGTATATTTCCTTATGTATACTAGCTTTTTGTCGCGTCTCCGCTCGTATTAATGTAGATTTATTTTACCCCTTGGATATAGTAAATTTTTGCTGAATCAAAGGTACTCTGTGTCCTGTTTTGAATCCCTAACAACGTGTATGCAAAATTTAATAACGATCGGTTGAGTAATCAAGGAGTGAAAGCGTTACAAACAAACAAACTCATCTTTATAATTAATAAATAAATATAGAAAGACGTAGGTTCGAATCCTTGCTGAGTCAAAGCTTCCGAGGAAGGAAAACATCGTGATGAGACCATAGCGTAGTTCTAAAGCCGTCTGGGTAGATAACACGCTAAGTTGGAAATCTGTCGCCTAGCATGTACTGGTGTAGTGCGGCAACTGCACTTGAGAGCCAGTCCCGTCCAGGTTTGGCGTATTTATCATCTTAGACCATGTCGCCTTTTAAGATCAGATAAGAGTATGGTCAAACGCTAAAACCTATAAAGCATTCAAAAAGGATGCTAAAGATGTAAATAACAACATACAAACTCCGTGCAAATAGTCGAGAGCTTGTTCACATATCGACCGTTGTTAAGGTTGGTTTCGATATACGGAAATTGTTTTAGAGAATGATTTCTTTACCTACATTTTAAATAAGTAAAAATGACGTATAGGTTTGTGTTGTCGCAATTTAATTATGTACTAACGCATTATGTTGTTTTACTTTTATTACAATAGTTGGGAATGTATAGTACTTTTTTATGTCAGAGCAGGCAAATGAACAGGTGTGTCACCTGATGTTAAGCGATCATCACCGTCCATAGACACTAACAACAACAGGGGAGTCGAAAGTGCGCTGCTAGCCTGTGTTTGGGGGAAGGGAAGGGACGGGAGAAGAAAGTGGTGGGTATCCGGCGCTCTCACTGGTCAAACGAAATGCAACAATGCAAGCACTGTTACTTCACGTCGGTTTTCTATGGGTCGGGTGGTAGTACCCCGGGCGAGCCGACCCATTCATGCTGAAAACAGTAATAGCTTCAGTGTGACTCTACCACCTACATGTTAAGGATATAAATAAAAAAAATATTTCAAGCGAACATGTATTTCGTAAACAACATGTTTTCCTCCAACTCATCGTAGGGTTGTAAAACGTGTCTTTTAAAGTGTTGACTAAGCCCTAAGTGCTGTCTATCGTCATCTCTTCCAAGAATAAATACTATGCTATTGCTACAATAATCTATAATGAAAATAGAGTTTCTTTGAGGTTCTTTCTGCAAATGCTCCGCACCATTTTTCTCCTTTCGTTTATTTTATTAACCGAAACAAAAATTGTTTTAAGTGCACTTTATACAGTGAGCAACGATAATAATTATTTTACTTAATTATACTTAACATTGTTATTTTATTTATGATTAAGCATCGGATTTTTAATTGAGATTATTATTATTATTATTATATTATATATATACAGCCTTTATGGCTGTCTTATTGCCATATTGTATGGTCATTTTGAAGTTATAATCCACGATGTCCCGCGCCGGAGCGTCCATGGCTCGATGGATGAACCTACTAATTGCGTCGTCAGTTACGTCGGTACAGTAAACACAGGTGTTGGTTGTGTCTGGATATTGCCACTATAGCGTGTCAATCGCTATCGTGGATCTGCATCCTTCTGCCTTTTATTTGCAGGATCACCATCGATTTGAAGGTTAATCGCAGAGATTAAGTATGACCATTCGATTCGTAATTGTTTGTAGATGATTTCACTTATTATTTGGATTCAACTGACTGTTCCGAAGCGGGCGGGGATCAGTTAGTAGATTACTAAAGCAATTATGAGTCTTCACGGTTGAGCGATGTTTTACCAGCTCACATATAATTTCTCATCGGATGTTACAAACGTACAGTGACATTCTTCAGACTCTATTTAATATCTGTTTTTGTAAGTTGCGGCGATAAAGACGTAAATGTGTACATGAGAAGTGACCAAACATATCCGAGGAAAACAGTCACAACCGTATTTCCTTGTAACCGATGAACATAAAGTTCAGTGGAGAGTCGCGGAATACTTTTATGTACGTTTCCATTGCTTATGTAAATAGTTTATTTTCAAGAATGGTTACTGAAAAATTAAGCCTAAGATACAATAGCAGCTGAATAGAAATAGTAACGTAAGTTGGCTTAAATAACAGTACAAATTTAAAAAAAACAGAGTGTGCCGTAAAGACACACGATAGAAGTGAAACATTTGTGCTATAGAGAAAAATTTTAATTTAAAAAAAAGGTAACATCACGCGGTTTTCCCAGACGGTCACATATCCATTTACTAACCGCGCCCGACGTCGGTTTACTTCGGTGATCGGACGAGAACGGGTGTTTTCAACAATCTACCCGACACAGTGCTTACACCCACCACTTTTCGTCAAACAATAAGGTTGCCGACCAGAATTTCAAAGCTGTTCCATAAAAAGTTTAGGTTTAAAAAATAAATAAATATCAGTTGAAAAATAGAGGTGCAAAAGGCATTGACCTGTTTTATATTCGTCTATTTGTATATAGACGATATATCCAATTGCAGTCACGTCAAAACAATCGTCCGTACATAACAATGGAAACAAACTGGAAACTGGCCAACTGCATTGTTTACGCGTCAACAAACCGTATGTTTGTCGTGCCACACTAACGCCCCGGGAATTTTCATACATAAACAAAACGTTTACGATTCAGTTTATTTTACGATTATTTACCGTATAATTCGACAGCTTCGTGTCCGATCGTTTTGACGTTTTGCTTACAAAAACTGAATGTAACAATTAATCATTCATGCTATACGCTAGTTTTTTTTATAACATATTAATTTAATGGAGCTATCAAAGATATCAATCAATAACAACTGTTTAACATTTTTGAATTTATCATATGAACAATAAAGGGTAAAAAATACATAAATCTAAGTATACAATAAATATTATTAGTTATTTTATTAAAGACATAATAATGACAAAAATACTAAACTTATTTTGAACGAAAACTATAAATATAAGATAAATTGAAGAATAGAATCTCGAAAAATGGTTGATCCGCTTTTGATAAAGTTTTATGCATGTAAAGAAGAAGGAAAGAAAAAGTCTTTATTGTTGTAAAACAATTACAAACAACAAGATAAATAAAGGAAATACACATAGTTGATCCAACAATGACACACCCATTCGGCTACGTGTTGCAGTACGTCTGGGTGGTACTGCAGCGCTGATTTTCAATGGGGGGCCAAAGTAGTATACGAACGTGTAGTCAGTGTCTTGCCAAAAATATTACAGGACTCATATAAACAATAAATAACTTCGATCAACATTAACTAGAAAAAGGGTCGGCGCGAAAAATACGTCTCGGTAAATAACAGCTCACTTGAAATGTGAGCTTTTATTTTGTTTAGTTTGTTTGAAACACAGCCAAAAGCACGTTTCACATGCCGCAGTGTATTCAAAAGATGCAAAAATAATACCCGAAAAAGCAATTTAACGGTCGAAGTATCTTACTTTCGCTAAATACATGTTGAATAAGTTATATTTTAAGCTTTAAACTAACAAATAATATCAAATTTTGAACAAAATTACCGATTTTAAACCTGTGGTACAAATGTTTGGCCTAGGCTCTCCAACCACGCACAAACACGCACAATAACGGGAAAACGTACTTTATTCATTACGTGTTAAGGTTGAATTCACACTAAATGTTGTTTATGTTGTCTTTTCATTTGTGAGGGGAGTAATTTATTGCTTTGCTCGTTTTATCGTAAGTATTAGATAATATTTTGAACATTTGTGACTTTATTACTAGGTGTTATGGTTGTAATTAGGTTGAACTTAAAACTTTTTTTCTCCCTTTCTTAGTAAACAAATAGCTACACATAAGTATATATTTACGCGGACAGCTTTTAGCTTCGATTTTGTACGTGACCCTTTATCTAGTTATTGTTGATCGAAGATAAATAATGATAAAATATAGATATTAAAAAAGTTAAAATGATACAAAAATACTACAAATGTGCCTGTATCTTATATACAAATGTAGATAGAAGACTTTTCATAGCATATTATAACCTAGATATCATTAAACTTTTCTATAGTGGCTAAGCAATAATGATAAAATGTAACAGGGGGGGGGTAACTTAGAATCGGTAAGAAGTAATAATATAAATTTCAGTCAAAATATCTCTTCTCATGGAGCAACATAAGCATTTTCACGAGAACCAAGCCGCGAGCACCAACTAGTGTAAGAGAAATATTAAAATCGATAACCGCGTATGTGTATACAATAATTTAAGTATATAACGCAAAATCTATAAATAATATTAAGTAGTCATAAAACGTATGTTAATGAATAAGATAAACAAGCATTTTGTAGGTACTTGTCCTTAAGATCATAGTCAAGCGCTTCTCATTATAACCCGGCCTTTGGAAATTTTCTTTCTGGTCATAGTATGTTATCTATTTAGCATAGTCCTTGTTAAAATCAAAAGGGAGTGGTTTTGAAAATTCCAGTATGATTTATTTGTTAATTTTCTTTTGGAATAATTGTATTACAGTATAAACTGTTTATGACGAATTTCAAGGGACCGAGCATTTTTTTTCATTATAAAGACTTTCGTTATACGGAAGGAAGACATCAAATATATGGTTTTGTTGTAAACCAACTAAATTGAACTAATTTCTACGTCACAGAAAGTTTTTCGTTATAACGAACGACGTTATAATAAATTTACACTGTATTCTCAACATGTCCTTTATTGAATCCTTGTCAATTCTGTTATGAATGCCGCAATCATTTTATAAGTGTTATAAGTTCATCTTTAAATATTTTAAGAAATATTGTAGTCGGATAATATTTATAATATGAATACTTATATGTTTCTGCCAACACCCACAACAGCATAGACAATGGCGTATATCGTCCGCATACTTGCCGGCTAACTCACCAACAACAACACATTGTATTGTGACATTAGTCCATGTACAAGTATGCCAAGGTCGTCCATTCCGGCACCCACACCTGTTCATACTATGTCGATATACTGGAGGTGTTCGCTTCACGATCATACAGAGCGTATTCAGTCAACACCTACCACGTTTTGATGTGGAACACCTAATAACGCAGTTGGTAGTCAAAATCGATAGCGCATATCTTTTCACGAAACAAAAACATTGTTTTAAACGCCATCTATATGCTCTTTTTCCGTATTATATTGTCAGCTGTAGGTTTTAAATGTTTGATATTTTTTATGTTATCAGCAAAATTGTTTTGTTGCCGTTTTTATCACTACGTATTATAAAACAAAGTCTTCTGCCATGTCTGTCTGTCTGTCTGTTCGCGATAAAGTCAAAAACTAGTGAACGAATTTTCGTGCGGTTATCACCAATAGATAAAGTGATTCATGAGGAAGGTTTGAGTACATCATTTGTCATGTTTTTTTATTATCAGGGCGGGACAACGTCCACCGTGCCCGCTAGTTCAATATGTACTACAGTTCCCCAAATATATATATATATACTAGCGGACCGGGCGGACGTTGTCCTGCCTTGAAAACAAAAAAAATCCTAAAAGTCGATCGCAGCGCCACCTGCCGGGTCCAATTGTGAATCTAAACCATTCTCGAATCTCCACGAACACACACAAAAAATTTCATCAAAATCGGTCCAGTCGTTTAGGAGGAGTTCAGTCACATACACACGCACACAAGAAATATATATATTAAGATATTTTAGAAACTTTAATGTTTTACCACAATCTCAAGTGGTGATGTTTCTCATGCTAAAACTAAACAGCTCTCAAGAATAGCGGCTGAAGATACTTGAATATTCTTGGCGACAGAGTTGTAATCAGAAGATGGTATCTAGCCAGACAGGCATTAGAAAGAGCTCACGATCACGCTAAGGTATTTTTCGTCACGATACTTTTTCTCCTAAAAACTCAACCTAGAATTGGAACCTAAGTCGATCAATGCGACTACTTAGCCATTATCGACTTCAATCACATATGTAATAGAAGCTGTTAACAACGTAGATCATTGCAGTTGCACTATAACCACTGAAGGATAAAATTGGAACTTGGAGCAACTCGTGTCTAGAACGTGTTGCCACCAAAGCGTTTAGTTACTCAGCACGAACGCTGCTGTTTTTGTAGCTGAAATAATTCCGTAATAGCATTTCCACAGGTTTTGTCACTAATAAGTTTTTTTTAATGAGTTTCCATACAAGGTTTTTTGTTTTTATACAAGGAGTCTATCAAAAATGCGAAATGTCTAAATCATTAACGAAATAATTTATTGCATTTGGAAATACTATTTTTTTTACACGCTTCGAAATATATTCCTTCTGTTTTACACACACTTTTACCGTAATTACAATTTTCACAGGCCTTTTGACGTGACGGCACATATAGTGTCTTATGGGCTAAGCTTCATCGTTCCTTGTTTCTATGTCTAGTCAATAAATTTATATCTTTGGTGCATCAGTTGTTTAGTCACAATATTATTACTGTATAGTCAACTTAGATATGGTATTTTGTCAGGCTGACCATGAAAATTATAATCTTTAGTATTTCATATTTTTTTCCTTTCTATGATTGTCTGCGTTAGTCTCATATAACATTCAGAACTATATTACGAAATGTGGATATTTCGACCGCATTAAGTAATTTACATACATATCCTGCAATTATACAGAAACGATTGAATTAACGAGTAACTGATTGTAAAATGTGTTAATTCCAATGCACGTATACCGTATGTCTATGTATCAAGGTCGGCAATTAGATAAACTAGGGCAACATCTTCACGCATTTTAAATTAGAGACTATACGATATTGTATTTGATTAAGTAGACATGGCACAATGAGATTTACTGTTTAGACGGAACGGATTTGTTCGTTGCAAAAAATGGACTCTTGTGTGATGAATATTATTTTTGTTCCTGTGTTTGTTGCTAAAGTACGCTTAGTTAAAAATAAAATTACAACATGTTTCAAAACAAAGTTTAAGTATGAAGGTACAAAGTTGAAGGTGCGTACAGAAAACTGTGATGACAATTGACAGAGGAGAGAAGAAGACAAAAACATATTGTACCAACCTAACTTAGGAGAGATAAGGTTAAGATGACTATGACGTACAAGACATAATTTGGGTGACACTACAGCAAATACCGAGAGAGTAATGTATATGAAATAGCAAACTTCTTTGTGCATAACATAAAGCCGTAGTAGCATTAAAGCCTGTAGCGTATAATTCTATTACGAGAGAGAGAAGAAGAGATTAGGTGCTCTGATTCACTTTTCTACTGAATTTTGAAATCCCATGAATGTCCATATTATATTGTTAACCTTTTGCATCTAGCCGGAGAAATAAAATCCTCGGATAGTCAAGTCAAAGCCAATTTTTACATATGTCCAAAGATTTTAACTTCATCCAGACCGCTGAACGATTTAAAAGAATTCATTTAATTTTTTAATATTTTTATATTTGACGGTAACATCATTTGATACTAATTCACGACAGTACTGTAGAACTTTATTGTTGAACCAATCAAATAAAACGCTCTTTAATCATTCTCTAAGTTCATCAAGAAATGTTCTTTCACCAGAAGTTTTGGTGCATTGTATTTATTATTCGACTCCCCGTCGATTGAGAAGATGCCCCGAAGGCTGAACACATTATCTAGTGGTAGTGACTCGGTACCCAACATTCATAACGTCAGATCAATATTGGCTGATTACTAATAATACAAATATAATGTTTATGGATAAATCAGTCTTGTTTAAATAAAGATGACGTGTTTCAACTTAAGTGAAATAAGAAAAAACATATCGAATGTCAAAACTTCCATCACGTACGTGTTGTTTTGTAAAAACTCGATTTTAATGTGAAAAATTACCAGTCATAATAGTTTTTGCTTCTAAATATCAAAATACAAAACAAAAAATAAAATTATTAACCAGGAAACGACAAGTACCAACCTCATGTTTTGCAAACGTGATATATGATACCGTCATATGTTTAGGAATTTTATTAATTTTATAGGTAATATTTATATTTATTTATATGCGTACTTCGTAATTTAAAGGTTAACAATGTTTTTCTGCGGGTCTGCGCTAGAACCAAGGAAATGGACCCAAAAACCTAAAGCGATGATGGTGCGTTCCGATACTGAATCGATTGATGGAGGTATAAGACCTTGCGCATACGCAAGAGCTTTCGTCATGAAACCGTAGCATGGTGGTAGATCCTTTTCTAAGCCCGTCTGGCTGGCTACCTCAATTTGGAGATCTGTCGCTAAGCGCCTATGTTTATATTACGTCATCTACACCCGAGAACGGGTCTTAGCGTGTTTACCATCTTGGACCACATCGTTATTTAACGTCAGGTCAGATTGTCAAACGCTAAAACCTCTGAAGGATAAAAAAACTTGTCCTTTACTAATCTTATAACGTTCATCTTTCATATTTTTTCATCTTTTTATTACCGACCCGTGCTCGTTAATAAAGACTCCTACTATTTATAATATTATCCAATGAGTGATTACTTTTAAAAGGTTAATGTCATTTACTGACTTTAGTGTTCTAATAAATGGATGACCTCCATTGTCAGAACATTTCAGGAACTTTTTGAATTTATGTCGCCTATGTTTATCTTATACTACTTTTAATTCGTTTCATATGAACACAATAAATAAACTATGTTATGCAAAATTCCATTCATCAATTTCACATAGTAAATGTAGAATCAAATAACGAAGGTTTATGAAGAAAAATCTCTTTGCCAGAATGTTAAACGGTAGCTTTGTATAAAAATTTGATTTAATGGTAATACAGAGTTTATCAAAGTGGCCTTATGTTAATAAGATAATACTTAGTGGTTCTCAGTTGGGGAATCCTGGTCTACAAAGTATATGTTCGTCCCATCGTACGTAGGATAAGATAAAGGTTAGTTAAAGAAGCTTCGAATCTCCTTTCTGAGACAGGAAAACTTTCATAATTAGTCCACATAGTAAGCTTGCAAAATCTACAACAATTCGTTCCTTGATAATACCATAACTAAATATTCCCAGAACATAAATTTTGGCGATTACGACATAAATCGATTTTCTTTCGCATTCTTTTATAAACTCACAAAAAGATACAAAGAATTACTTAGAATTCTTATTATTCTTGTCATGTTCAACGCTGTCTGGGGTCGTTATGGTGTTTGGAAGGTCGACAAGCCGGTTTCTAAAAGCACCTTGAGTTTTATGGTTGCAGAGATGGCATTAATCTTAAGGTTTTTTGATTAGAATTCCTTGGAAAATACTTAGTTTCCTCTTAACACATTACGTTCGTTGTTGATTTGTATGGAGCGTCTATTCCGAGAAGAATGTGGCTTAAAGTTGCTTCTATAATGCTAGTAATATTTTTTACACTTATAAAAAAATTCAGAAAGATAACCGTATCGTTTTTTTTTACCAAGCTCGGCGAATTTACTGTAATGGGATATAAAGTGAATTCGGAGAACAACAGTACCCATTGTGAAATGACGATCCACCGATAGTGACTCCTTTGTATGGAGTTATACACCTATTAAGAGGAAAATGATGTTTGCTCCGAAATGACTAAATATGACGGTCTTTTTCACTATTGGTGTAGTAGCAATTACCTTCATCCATATGGAATTTAAAATAAATAATAGTTTAAAAAAACTAAAAAAACACGCTTTCATAAAAAATCCAACTAAAAAACATAAAATAAAATTTAATAAATTTGGATTAAGAATAGTGTAAATTAGAAATAAACAGTGACGCGTCGCATGTTAATATCAGCACCTCCAGATATCAGTATTTTTATCATTTTTTTGTCACTTTTTACAAAAATATACATTTATTTCTAATTTACACTATTCTTAATCCAAATTTATTAAATTTTATTTTCTGTTTTTTAGTTGGATTTTTTATGAAAGCGTGTTTTTTTAAACTATTATTTATTTTTAATTTTTTAGTTAAATTTTTTTAACTTTTTTTTTCGGATTATTGCATTGTCATCGACCTTTGACTGGTGTGCAAAGGTTGAATTAAATCTGATCGTTCAAAGTAGGATAAAATCGAGCTCAAAGGGGTCGGTTACAAACATACATACATACAGGTGAAGCTAATAAAAAAGAGATAGAAGTAATGATAAGTACTCTGTTTTAACATACTTTCGAGAATACGCTACTTTTACTTACGACTTCCCGATATAGTAAATGTATCAATTTCAGGAGATCTGTACAATTATGTATATTCTAGTAGTTGTGCCCGACTTCGTATACAGGATTACATTTTCGCGAAACCTATTTTTTCTAAAATAAAAGTAGTCTAAGTTATCCTCTCTAACTCTCCCCCACCTTATAGCTACCTTTCAGATAAATTCCCGTGAAAATCGCTACAACGGTTTCGGAGATTAGAGAATACAGACAAACAGATCGACAAACATTATTTTAATTGTTTTTGTTATAAGTACCATATCTATTTAAATAGCTGTTACTTATGCATTACAAAAGGACACTTCAATTTTATTTATTTGTATAGATTTAGCTGATGCCAGTAACTTCATATATAAATTACCACTGTTGGTGTTCTACGTAAATTGTATCTGTTGTATCTGATAAGGAATAAAGGCATTTTTTATTTATTTCTGTTGTTATTTTAACTTCAGCACTTACGTAAAGAACGAAATGATATGCTTGAGCCCTTATCTTCTATTAATTATAAAGCTACAAACAAAATGATCCAGATTATTTTAACATACTTGTTAAGCAAGTACGTTTAACAATTGACAGTTTATGGAAGGTCCGACCCAGATCGACTTGAATCGTGTGTTCGCAAACGTAAATCGACTGATTTATGGCTATCGTAAATTATTGATGCCACATTTGAAACATTGTAAGGCTTCCTAAGGTACATTTGTCGGGAACTGTTCTAAATGTATTAAATGTTTACGTATATATATCAAAATGGTGTTGGTATGTATATTTGGACAACGTCGCTTAGCTGATCACCAAGACAGTTGGCATACTTAAGTGTTTTGTTTTTAATAAATAATGTTGACGCAATTAGTAGGTTCATGGTGCAGGTACTCATTGGACATGGGTGGTTCGGATGGTACCTGCACCAGATCGCTCGCAGGGAGCCGACCGCCACATGCCACGAGTGCGGCGCTGACGAGGACATCGCGCAGCACACTCTGTCTGAGTATGCCGTGGGAGGGACAGCGCCGCATTCTGGCTGTTGCGGTAGGGCAAGATTTATCGCTGTCGAGTGTGGATTCGGTCATGCTCAGCAGCGAACAGGCATGCGAAGCGATGGCGTCCTTCTGCGAGGAGATTAGCTTGCAGAAGGTGGCAACGGAGAGGGCTCACAAATTCTCTGAGCGGCCCTCTCCGCCAGCGGAGTACCGGTAGGAGGAGGTGGCAATTCACCTGCATCCTACCGCCACCGTCGCCGAAGAAGGTGCGTCCACATAGCGGGCACATAAGAATAGCGTTTTCATAAAAATAATTGATTACTACTGGTGTTCGGAATTTCAATTCATCACACCTGATATCAAGTATAATGAGTCTATAGGCTTCAATTTTTTTAAATTTGGATTCTACCAGTGCCTCTTTGCGTTCCTGTGCTAGTTTCTCCCATTAGGTAGATTTTACGTGAGAATAGTAACAAAGCTTGCAAACTTTTCTTAGAATGAACTCTACTATCGAGTTATGGTTTTTCATCGTGATGTTTTCCTTCAACGAAGTAAAGGAAAGAATAATTGCAAAGGAATCTAATCTAAATCGACGGAAACAGTGCTCGAATACGCTACTACTAAGTTAAGTATTGTTAACCCAGTTCAATTTGACGAGTCAGTTACATGGATTATCTTTAGCCATGATATTAGAGACCGACCACTTTCATGGCCTTATAAATCGGACCGGAAAAAAGTCGAGGCAGTCATAAGTACTGTCGACAGAAGTAACTCAAACTCAAAACAATGGAATAACTGTATTCTCATTTCAATTTTTAAATGAATTATAATCTGAATTATTTATCTATATATATATTAGAGATTCCCACCTATATATTGACTCATCACGATATCTCTGGAACCATAAGGCGTAGCGACTTGAAATATGGTAGGAATATTCCTTTCGCCGAGTAGAGGTCAGCTAAGAACGGATTTTACGAAATTCCACCCACAAGGGGGGTTGCGGGGGGTAATCAGTCAGCCAGGCCCGCTAGTATTTTATAATTTAAATATCGAAATTATTATCATTAGTGTGGTTTTCACATCCATTGCCATTCCGAACAATAATTATATACATTTTAATACAGTTTATTGATTAATCAAACCAATTATGAGCTGTACAATCACAATAACAATATTAGATGTACACAGGGCGCTATACTACGCGTCGCTAGTCCGAAGCAAGCCGCGCAAGCGCAGTACGATCGGTCACGCTTACTAGCATGTCATGACACGAAATCATAAGTTCATCACGTGCCAAAAACACCGCTCAACGCGGCTAAAAATGGTTTCACTTCAAAAAAATCTGCAACTATGTATTTGCACAGGATAAGTAAATTGTTAACTAACCCAAATTAGTTCGTGTTGCGATAGAAAAACAATGTTTATTCGCTCGTTACTTGAGATAACTACGTTCGTATGACGTCAAGTCTATTGGCGCTAGTCTCACACCAGCACGTACTAAACAATAAACTGTATGACAAGATAACAGTAGTCAGTTTGTACGCCACATCAATGTGTTACCCACGCAACAGTAAAAACTGGATTACCCCGTAATTCCGACTATAGGAATGCCTATTTAATTAAATTATTATTCACAGACACGCACGTTTCGGTACAGGATGTTTTGGTTTAAGTAAAAAACAACTCACCGTTACGGAAAGTATATTTAAACAAACAATAACCGTATCCCGTGAACATTTTTACACCGTACGTTACGATAAATCGTGTACATTTTATGTGTTCGAAATTTCTTTAGCGGTTATGTCGGTGTTGAAGTTATTTGATAGTTTTAATAGGGGTTTTAAATGAATCACGTGTAGGAGTAATCAATTCTCGGTTTTAGATGACTTTGGAATGAAATAGAATCGACAGATTAAATGTAACGTAGAGTTGTTTTATTTCAATAACATCGCTTCCCCTTACGTCTTTTAGTTTTATATTCTTTATACCAATATATTAAACCTCGGCTTTATGACTACATAAAATACACTAAAAAGTTCTGAACACTTAATCAAATACGTATATAACGTATTTTACTGTATTAAAAACTTAATCCATGAACTATTATAAAATAGGTACTAGTAATTCGGCATCATAGAAGACTATCTTTATTAATTAATATCAAGGAAAAAGTAACTTACTTAATTGTGGTTTAAAGTCTCAGACCATACAGTTGCAGCTACAAAATCTGTCAAAGTACTGACAGTTTACTATTTTTACAAAATAATACTCTGACAGCTCCAGAAGCTCTTCAAAACCCGCTCTCTAAAATGAGAATGCTTATGGCCATTATTGGCGACAAAGAGTATATCAATAATATGGGCCGACATAGAATTAGTGTACAATAACCAAGCCCCCAAAAATCGCATCCATTTCGTTCTGATCAACATTAAGTATAAGTAAGTTTCCTGGATGATTTTCATGATCTTGAATCATGTGTAACGATTTTCTAGCATAATATTGTCTCAATATAGTTACGTCAGAGTGGTTTTCCAATATTTTTTTTTTTTTTTTATATCATAGGAGGCAAACGAACAGGTGGGTCACCTGATGTTAAGTGATCACCACCGTCCATAGACTCTTGCAACACCAGGGGAGTCGCAAGTGCGTTGCCAGCCTGTGTAGGGAGGGGGGGGGGGGAGGAAGGGAAGAGGAAAGTGGAAGGGGAGAGGAGGTGGGTCTCCGGCGCTCTCACTGACCGAACGAAACGCAACAATGCAAGCACTGTTACTTCACGTCGGTTTTCTGTGAGAGGGTGGTACTACCCCGGGCGAGCCGGCCCATTTATGCTGAAACCAGTAATAGTTTCAGCGTGGCTCTACCACCTACAAAATATAAATTAACGTACATAAGCGTGTATACGTTACATGACTGATTTCAACATATGCGATGTGGTAAGATTTGTCTCTAGGTCTCTGACCTATAAAAGAAGTTGTTGTATTAATCTGAAAACTGAATCAACTGAAAATTTCGTTTCTTAAGATTCCAAAAAAATGTTATATTCAGTTTATTTTTTTTCTTGTCTAATAATAATTACACTTCTTTCCTAGAAATCATTATAATGTAATCTAAATAGTCATATGCTTATTCTTATTGTTTTTTTTTTTATAAAATTAAATAACTTTAATATTCTAATCGTGTGGTATAAATGAAATCACGCGTATACCCTACAGCTCTTTTTATTATTTACATGATTTCTTTTTCATTTATGATATACAAAATTAGTTTTGAATTTCTAAACACTAGTTGCAACTTTGATTAAATTACCGTTTTTAATTGACATGTTTGAATGTTTTTGTTATATAACATTATAAATAGCGGGTTATGTTGTGGTTAAACATAATTTTTGCAGGTGGTAGAGCCACGCTGAAGGTATTACTGGTTTCAGCATGAATGGGTCGGCTCTCCCGGGGTAGTACCACCCTCTCACAGAAAATCGACGTGAAGTAACAGTGCTTGCATTGTTGCGTTTCGTTCGGTCAGTGAAAGCGCCGGATACCCAACTCCCTTCCCCCTCCCCTCTTCCCCACTTCCCCTTCGCCCAAATACAGGCTGGCAACGCACTTGTGACTCCTCTGGCGTTGCAAGTGTCTATGGACGGTGGTGACCACTTAACATCAGGTGACTCACCTGTTCGTTTGCCACCTATGATATAAAAAAAAAAAAAAAAAATATTTTTTGATGATTAATTAAACATTGGTTTATTAGGTCATGTATACGCTCCTCTTGATTACGCATTTCACTAGAATAAAGCGATAAACATAATTACTAAATATTGGGTTCAAAATTAGTGACATTTCCGAATATATATCAGTACTATTAGCAGGGCTTATTTTGTAGGGGCACGCGAGGGTACGCAGTGCCCTCAAAGGGTATTTCGAAAATATCGTAAAATGACTATAAAACTGAAAAAAATTATTGAGTTTGAAAAAAATATTAATCTTGGTAACCTTTATAAAAATTTGAGGTTTTTTAATAGGTCTAAGTTATCCAAATACAAAATCTAATATATCTTTCTTGAACAGTTACCGCGTCGTACAGTGGTTTGTCTCTGTAATAGAGGTCGTAAAAAAATTATGGACTTACAATTTTCGAAAATTAGCATGCCCCCAAAAAAGAACCGGCAAAAAAGGTTTTTTTTTTCAAACTGACTACGTTATTGACCTGACAAGGTCTTTACAGCTTCACCGGACTATCAAAAAAGGCCTGACTATAAGCATTAGTATGAACTCTTGTGAACTAGTATTACTCTTTATTGTTTTAGTCATAAGGAGATTATGGTATAACGTTTACAGAGGCAGCACTGTAGTTTACTTGCAAAGGCGCGCGAGTCGCGTCGCTTTTTTTCTGATTATTTTAAACCCAATGATTAGACAATCTGCCCTAACTTTTCTATTGCAGAATATCTGTCTTGCAGGATGTTTATTTATGTATTATTTATGACGTGAATTTTCCAAGGAAAGTACAGTTGCAACACTGTTATTAAATACTATAGAAGTTTTGTTATTTGATTTTTTAAAATTAAATTTAATAAAACTTTGGAAATGAAAAACAAGAATTCTAAAAACCCTATTTATTTTGATGGTAACGGAAGATTAATCTGTCACCTTGGTTCGTGCTCCAACGATTTGTTTGACTTAAAACATGACGGTTACCGTAAGACAACTGATCTTAACTAGATATTGAAGTGGGGTGCAAATTATAACCGGAGGCGTATATAATTTTCTTTGAATATTTGTATAGCAAACAATAATAAAAGAAATCATTTGTAATTATTTGTATATTAAACTATATTTAAAATTGAAATAGAATATTATTAACTGGATTATAACGGGGATGGAAAAGCTAACAGAATATTGTTCAAATTGGATTAGTACTAAGTCACTATAGTTAGTTGCTTTTCCACTATCAATATATTCTGTTTTACGAAGTATGCAGCAACTTGTTTTCGAAGTATTATAAATCTCGTTGAGAAAAATACATACAGCGTATGTATATATACAACAATACGTACATCGAAGCTTAATGCAGAATTTGAAAACAAAAACAAAAACAATATAAGTACGAGTGCTTTCTTTTTCATTAATTGTTATTTATCTATTTATTATAGTTTTTTAACTATAAAATAACATACATTAATTTACGTTTAAACAACTTCATGCTATCTTGCTTGTTAGCGCTAGAATTGTCAGGCGGTTCCTGTCCATAGTACACTGAACTACTGAATTGTTACTTCTGCTGTAGGTACATCTGATGCTTAGTTCAATGCTAAGTATCAGACGTATTTAAAAACGTACTTACATATTAATAATGCAATTAATACTAGAGCTGCTTACTATAGTTAATTGAATCTATATAAAAACGATTTTTGTTTTCTTAATTGTGCTGGTTTGCGCTATGTATGTAACTTTGTACGTCAACAATACTTAATCATTTTTTCAATCAAATATTATCATCTATTTTATTATTTAATTAGTAGTAATAAGATGTAACAGAGATAACTTATTTGTTTAGAATGACAAAATTACAAAAATAAAAAGTAACACAAAATGAATCCTGATAAAATATAGGGTCCTTATGAAATAAAAAAAACGCATTATTACGACAGCGAAATCACGGTTACACGGTTACAATATGGTTTAGAAATAACTAGCGTGCTAGGCGGACGTTGTCTCGCCTTAATAATAAAAAAATCTTGACAAAATCTAAACCTTCCTCGTGAATCACTTTATCTACTGGTGAAAACTGACTAAAATCCATTTAGTAGTTTTTTATGTTTATCGCTAACAGACAGACAGAGAGACGTGGCAGAGGACTTTGTTTTATTTTATGTAATGATTAATAGTAATAAAATGTAACTGAGATAATTTATTTGTTTAGAAGGACAAAATTACAAAAATACAAAATCGCCCAGATTTAATCCAGATAAATAGTTCCTATGAAATAAATAAAACATTTTTACGGGAAAGTAGTTGCTGGTACTATCTAGTTGTGAGCCACCTCCGAATGACTCACAACTATAGCGATTATTTGCTGATTCCGAAGTTGAACTTGAAGAACGTTGAGGGTTTTCTCGCAATAAAAGACTTGTTACTAGTAGAGCAGCGAAGGATGTGCTCGCGTATGCAGACTCGTTCAAAACAGACTATGTATATTTTTTTTTTTTTTTTTTTTTTTTTCGGACTGACTATGCTATTGGCCTTTTTAGAGGCCTCTACAGCTTCACCGGACTACTAAGGCGAGCGCTTAAGGCACTCAGCCGATTTTATTTGGGCAACTAGCTCAAGGGTGCGTGGCACACCTCGGCTTGGGCTGTTGCTGTTATCCTGGATCTAACCTAGCTAAACTATTCTAAGCTATTCATACATATATTCATTTGTGAATCATGCAATCGAGATTGCATGATTCACAAATGCATACGTGTATATCGGAATGAAACAAGCTAAACTATTCGATTCAGCTCGAAAAAAAGGGAAAAAAAACAAACCCATCCACTATGTGTATGTATGTGCACGTGTGGTGAGAGTTGATCTCATGTGTGAGTATAAGTGATGTAGGTGAGTCACTGTGTCGCGAAAGTGATATCTCGGGGGCTCCAACCGGGGACGACCTCGGCTCGAGATATCACTGAGAACCACGATGTGTGCGGGAACTAACTAACGAGGGATCCTTCTCTCACGGCGGCGTCAGAGAAGGTTACGCGTGCGTGGGCGCAAACACGCATATTAAAATATCGAATTTAAAGTTTACTGAACGGCGTCGGCGCCGGAATCTAAAAATAGAAATAGCAAAAATTATTATTATTACTTGATCGTTTTAGGGGAAGTGAGACGTAAATACACGGATTTACTCTGACTTATATGAGTTATTTATTTATTAACGGCGGCGCGCACGAGCCGTTGCAGGGTAGCCGAAATGGCTGGATACCTATGTATGGCTGTCAAGGGACCTAGAGACGGATTTCGGACCGTCTCTTCGTATGCCGAGATCTCCGAGATCTCGTGAAAAATGAGCAATTGACCTACGTAGTCAATGCTCGATAGGGAAAAGGAGTATGCGGGGTCGGCCTGTGAAGGCTTAGCCGCCTGGGATTTCGGGATCGGCTGAGACGCGGGCTTGGGAGCCCACGGGGCCTGAGGGGCCCGGTAGGGGCGGGGGGGCGCGCTAGTCGCGGGTACGGACGTTGCCGGTGCACGAGATGTGCTCGGCAGGCTCGGGAAGGACTCTCGGGATATGAGAGGCGGAGGTCGGGGGCGGGCGGTGGCGGCGGGCGTCCTAGACGGGGAGACCTGTCTGGGGTAGCGGGGGCGCTTTGTGCGCGGGGCGCGGGGACATCCGCGATAGTTCGCGGTATGGCCCTCGCCGCGGCACAAGACGCAGCTCGGAGGGTCAGAGGAGGTCGGAGAGCGGGAGCACTCCTTAGTGGAGTGGTCGCCGAGGCACTTAACACACCTGGGACGCAGGCGACAATTACGTGCGGAGTGTCCGTAAACCTGACAGTTGTGACACTGTGAGGGTACGGACGTTTTGCGCGGCGGCTCGACAATAATGCCGGAGAGGCCGCAGAGGGTCGAGAGATCGAAAATGGCTTTCCCTTCCTTGGTGCGGTCGAGAACGACTAACACCATATTGTAGGGTGCCTTCGTGCGCGGAGAGCGCATGCGGTGTACCTCACGAACAGGAATGTCCTTTTCGTTGAGGTCGTCGGAGATGTCATCGGTTGGGATTTCGGCGGGGACTCTACGGATGACAACTCGTAGTAAGCGCTCTTCCTCGAGCGAATGAGTGAAATAACCGAACTTGCTATCCCGAAGGAAACGAGTCAGGTTTTTATGGGCGGCAGGGGTCGCGACCTTCACCTGGATACCGACAGGGGTATTCACGGTGGAGGTAAAGGGAATCTCTGCTGTTTCCAGCATGTGACGAATCTCGACCCAGGACGCCTTGTCCTGGATCGTAACGGGGGGCGGTGGGCGGGGCTTCTTACTCGTGACTGCGGGTTCCGCAGCTTGAGGCGAAGCCGGTCTGGAGGGCGTGGATGTCGTTTTTGGCACTTTCGTGCCCTCAACGTTGAGAAGTTTCGAGGGCTTAGGGCCCTCGTTATCTGAAGAGGGATTCGCGCGCTTATGGCGCTGGCGGTGCGAGACGGTGGAGAAGCCATCGTTCGCGGGATCTTGCTCCATATCGGAGCCCTCCTCGTCTGGGATGGGAGCGGAGGGGTTGTTCGCTTCTACAGCGGTCTGGTTTTCCTGCAAGAGTAGGGCGAAGGAGTTGGATATAGGAAAGACAGCGTTGGACGGGACTGTGGGCGGGGGACCTCCGTTTTGGAAGATTCGCGCCTCTCTACAGAAGCGATCGTACTCCGTGACGGCTGTCGGACAGCAGTTCATGACGAAATCGCGAAACCGAGCATGTTCGCGCTCGAGAGTGATTGGCTGGGCCATACCGGGGCCTGAGTGGGGATAGGGGAGCCGCGAAACAAACCTCCCTGCCTTAGGGGCAGGGGGGCGCGCCTGAACGCAAAATTACGGGACTATCCGAGTCCGGACCAAAATACCTGTGGGCGAAGTGCAATGCCGCACGGTATAGAGCCTACAAAGCCTAGAGGGAGAGCCCTAGCAATCCCGGGGCCGAGAACGCAGACCGGTAAACCGGGCTACGCCCAAACAGACACCCGAGGATGGAATGAGGGGATCAGGTGGGTGGGAGGGAGACACCGTGGACTTGACTAGGCGACCTCGCCAAGGCCAAGCTACCCAGGCCCGTCTGTCAATGCAGTAGGCCGCGGGGCCTACGGCGAGCGGACAGGTCGCTCCAACTCAGTTCGTTGTCTACACCGTTAGGTATCCGTGAGTTGGCCAGACGACTGGACTTTCAAAAGAAATTAACCCGGGTTCGCACCGAAAGGTGCGGTTTGATACGCTCTAAAGTCGAGCGCCTTACGATTGACAGTCTGTTATTGTACCAATTGACAACCTGTTACTATTGCTAGTAACGGCAAATGACGATTCGCGGCGGACACACACGAGTGTTCGTAACGCACGATACGCGACGATCAACCGGCACTAAACGCGACACACACGGCACTGAACGCGAAGAAGCGCGGCGCGACACAACGTAAACACGAAGCGGGCGACACGAAACTCGAAGACAGCACTGTGCGTACGGCGCGCGGAGACCGACTGAACGCGAGCGAAGCGCGGACACGACTAACTGCGAGAGCGTCGGAGGCGAAGTGAAGCGAGCGCGAGAGCGAGATAGCGGATCGGACGGCGAGAGTAGCGGACGCAGCGGAGGCACGTCTGTACTCGACGACGGCCCGATCGGAACTCCCCCACTATGTATACCGCCCGCGCCGGTTTTTAAGGCCGCTCTGAGGCACATTTTCGGGACAAAGAACCGCTTACGCACGCCTGCGGCGCTCCGCCAATCAGAGCCCTTGGATGCGTGCGCAGCGTCAGAGCACCTCCTAACTATCTATACAGACGGGGTGGTATCGCGATGAGTCACCCTTCGCTTTCTATTTATTTACGTACAAAAACATTACATTTGTACTTACAACTAATAACTTATACTAGTTTTTAAACTATTTCTAGACAAAACACTATTAATATCTATAACTACACCACATGTGACTATAACAACTATTTCTCACTATAATACCATAACTCTACATGATGCATGCATGATACATATGCGGTAAATAAAACTCGATCAGACATATCTCTTTATTATCGCCTAAAACACATACTGATGAGTGTATCTTAACTATTATGAACTATTAAACTATCCTATCAAATCTATGCACTCTATAAATCTACTTAATACAATATTAGATCTATTATCAATTACTTTACACACATTATTTATCAACACAGATTACTCTAAACTGTCGCGAACACTAGTTTAGAAATAATAACATTATTGGATAATTACCTCTCTTACGACTTGGACCCCAGGGCTTTAGAAAATAACGGTCTATTAATGGTGATATTACACGTGTTAGAGAAGAAAAATTGACTGAATGCTTAAAAGTTTGAATTTTTTTTTGTGGAATTGTTTCAAAAAATAATAGGAAATAAATGGGTTTAATTTAGATTGAAAATGAATTTATTTTAAAAAAAAAAAAATATATTTATTTTAAATAATTAAATTATTATTTTAAAATTAAAAAAAAGAATATAGGTGGGAATGTGAGGTTGTAAGTTATGGTTTTAAAAATTTAATCATCAAATCATTAAAAAAGAAATTTTAAAAAAAATAAAAAAAAGAAAGGAGGGAAAAAAAAAAAATAAAATAAAAGAAAAAAAAAAAAAGTATTAGTAGTAACAATAACACACCTTGTCGTTTTCTAACGCTTGTTTTAGTTGCTCGATTTCATTCGTGCGTACATTTGTTTTATTATATCATATTCATCTATCTCTCTTGATCTATAACATAGTTCTTTCTTTTTGTTTGCCTTCTCCTTTGTATCCAAAACGTTGTATACAAAATATTGTATTAAATTTCTACCTTTGAATTTTACTCTCATCGCGTCCAAATAATTACCTCTTAAAAAGTATAATGCTTACTTATAAAAGTATTACTAATGATTTTTTGTTAAATCTGTATACGCAATATTAAAACCTAATATATGTAACTATTCATATTGTTTTTCTACTTTTTCGATTATTCTTAACAAACTAAACATAATTTGGCCACGACTCTTATGATTTAAGAGAACGTGATTTCAACCTCGAGAGACTCGCATCTATCCCACGAACAATAGAACCGCACCGTTCTGATGTCTCTACCGTTAAATTTACAACATTTGTACGATTCTCACTTTTTGTACGATTCTCACTTGCAATCTCGTAGGTTGTAAGTTGAAATGGGACATTTTCTTCACTAACTCTGATTACGTCGATATAAAAAAATAGTTTCAAAACTAGCTAAAGAATGTATCGTTTATTATTATCTCGAATAATTACCGTTGTAATAATGATAATCCAACAATCTAAACCTAATTTTGGAGTCTTTGGAATATACTCTCAGATTAGATTAGTGTATTTATGTTTGTCTTCTGTATGAATTTTTGAAGTGAAATCTTCTTTAGCCGCCTTAGACAAAGTTAAATTAAAAAGAGACAACCGTATAGGATTTAAGGTCCCGAGAGAACGAGATAGAACACATTTTACAGTGTTTCTATATAATTTTTTTAAGGAAACTGCACACATGTTTTCTTATGTAAATATATCTTTGGTGACTGAAGATCGTATTTTGTTCTATTTAAATCAATTCTAACAGTGCCACTTTTTCTCGATTTTCCGTTATTAGATGTATATATAATTAGAGTTATTTTATTTTTAGTCTTCTTCAGACTCATGATTGATATATTGGCTAGGCTTTTCGTTTTCTTTTTTCAATATTAATTGGAGAAATGACTGATTGAAACACAATAAAAATTAAGAAATAATTGTGGGCAATGGTTACAAACGCATTAAAACTAGAAAAACAAATTCATAAAACACGTCCTGTTACTAGCTGCACGTGAGTTGGTTATGGCTTTTTTTATACTTAATAAGTTTTAGTCTTTGACCACAATCACATTTCATATTAAATGAGGATATACTTTAAGATGGTAAGCACGTTAATTCTAGAGGAGGTTGGCTCTCAAGTGCAGCTGCTGGAATACACCAACAGGTGCTCGGTGACAGATTTTCATAGTAACTTAAGTTGTGACAGCGGGACGAGAAGGTGAACTAACTGATATACTATGACTTAGACCACACGTAAAGGGAATTATCTCCCGTGACTCGGGTTATACGATGTGACAAAATAACGGTGCAGCAACACCGCATCGCACGACTGACACAGTGCCACGAGACGGTGCGAAGGTTTATTACTTCTTATTATCTTATACATATGCCTGGATTGGAAAGGAAACTGTTTCATAGCAGCGATTTATCGTCCCATAAATGCTCCTACAATGAGGTACAGTGCTGTTGTATTACCCTGCTGAAATAATAATAAAAGAGTTGAGGCAAAACTAAAAAAAAAATGAAATAACAGAGTTTTCTTTTGAATTTCTTAATTAATCATGTTATGAATTATTTAAATTTCATAATTTGTATATTAAAATAAATTATTTTAATCTGGTTTTCACATCTAGTGACACTCTGTACAATAATTATGTACATAAGGTGGTAGATGGTAGAGTACATGAAAGTGGTAGAGCTACGTTGAAGCTATCACTAGTTTCGGCATGAATGGGTCGGCTCCTTCGGGGTAGTACCATACCCCCAGAAAATCGACATAAAGTAACAGAGCTTGCATTGTTGCGTTTCGTTCTCCCCACCCCTCCCACTCCCCTCACCTCTTCCCCCAAACACAGGTTGGCAACGCACTTGCGTCTCCCCTGGTGTTGCTAGTGTCTATGGACGGCCGTGATCACTTAACGTCAGATGACCCTGCTGTTCGTTTGCCTCCTTTAATATAAAAAAAATTAATAATAATAATATTTATACAGTTTATTAATTAGTCAAACATATGATCAGCTGCACAATCTCAATACAAAACATAAATATTAGACGTACACAGACCGCTATACTACGCGTCGCTAGTCTGACACAGGCCGCGCAAGCGCAATACGCTCGATCACGCTTTACTAGCATGTCATGACGCGCTGTAATAACTTTATCTCCTGCCAAAAACATAGCTCAGAGTGCTTAAAGAAGTTTTTACTTCATAGGTTAATCTATCATCAGTTTTTAAATTACTAGGAGCCTGGTTTTGAGTTATAATCTTGAAAAGGCTCTTAAAGGCAAAATATATTTGATAACAAATTCCCTAAGATCACGGTCACGTGCTTGTACATTCTCACCAATAGCGATTAGTTTATAGTAATTCAGTGTTAAACATAAACACACAATGGTGAATGTGCCCGGCCCCTCGTCACGAACTAGAATGTGTGAAACGGAACGTAAGCTAGTGAGGAGCATAGAGTAACTGAGGCTTCGATGACGTACACTTTATATTTTGTAGTACTAAAAACGTTAAATTTATAAGTAAAACTATATGAACATGGAAGCTGAAATCGGTAATCCACTTCCAGTTACCAATTGTCAACTATTCATATAATGAGTCTGCTAATTAAGAGGTTTCTTGTTAATTTGTTGACTGAGTTACTACAAAACCAAAACATATACGGTCAGGTTACTCCCGTTATGAATGAAGTGTCATGACATATAGTAAGGAATCAAAAGGGGCTATTTAATATTTTAGGAATAATATTCATAATAATGAATTATAAATTATACAAAAAATGTGATTTTATTAATACTCACTCATCTACAACAGAAAGAGAGACAGAGAAAGAATGTTGCTTGGAGTGGGTGTAACGCTTTTTCCTTACGTGACGATTTCTATCAGTCAGCTCTCAACCTACAGCGCGTTAAGGAACTTCGTTCGGATGAAAAAAAATATACCGACTTTTTCATAATTTTTAATTACATATAGGTAACATATATACATATACGATATGGAGTAAGTCTTAGTGGTCTAGTGGTTTGCCGGTGGAATATCATGCCGATCTCCGCAGGCTCGAAGCCCGGCATGTACCAACGAATTTTTTCGGAATTCGCGTACATTTACTAATTTAAATTGACGGTGAAGGAAAATATCGAGAAGAAACCTGAACCTGAGAAATGTTCTTGAAGTACTACCGTATGTGGGAAAACATAGAACTGGGGATTACTCAGGGCTCGAAATTACTAATACGTCGTGGGTTGGCATGGTGATTATGCACATACCTTTCCTCGGGAAGAGGCTTATGGCCCTGCAGTGGGTCTCCTACAGGCTGATGATGATGATTATAAGTAGCGACTGTGACAATAGTGTAACCGTGTGGTAGAGATATTTTTTTTGTCTTTGCAAGTAGATACAAATTAATTAATTTTAGGCCGGCAACGCACTTGTGACTCCCCCGGTGTTGCTAGTGTCTATCGACGGCGGTGACCACTTACCATCGGGTGACCCGTCTGTTCGTTTGCCTCCTATAATATAAGAAAAAACTTTCGACGCAAATGCCTTTTGGTTTACTTACGGACATAACAATACGAATGACGAAAATGAAAATAACTGTTGCGTAAGATCGAATTCCCAACGCAAAATATATTTTCTTTACCACCAACTGCGTCACGAAATAAATTAATATTCAAAAATGTGAACGGTCAAAAATAGTAGAAAGTTTATGTATTTTGATTTGTTGTAATGTGAGTTTTTATTGGACACCTGTGTAGTGCATGATTGGTGAGAATGGTTTTGATACGGAAAATATAGAGCAGACTACATTTACAAACAAATACTATAATGACTATGTTATTTTTATAGGCTTCATTTTTATTATGTACCCTTTTGGCATAACACCCTAACTGCTGTAGGGTGCTGTAGTTAGTGCTAGTAGCTAGCTAGTGCTGGAATACGCACTTTTGCATTTGGTACGCGACTTGTAACATTCATAATAGAGACATTTAATATGATTATTGTTGTTGCAGACGGCAAAACTATATAGCACTGACAAGAAAAAAATAAAGTTAGTTATATTGACAGCACTATAGGGTTGCCTCTTGGGAGTCGGCTATCTGTATGTGTCTGTTACCGAGCTCGGAGCAAGGGTAAATTTTCGTTGAGGAAATTAAAATGCAATCCAACTCGTTGGTTGCATTGTATGTCTATTAGGGCGGAGACGATTTATAGTTACATTTCAGCTTCAACCCTCCCAACTATAATATCCCACGACGCGGTAATCCCATTTTCAAGGTCCCGCTATTAAGAGGAACTGCTAACATATACTACATTTTTAAGATTCTCAGTCGACAATATTTTAATTTGATACCATGTTCTTTTACAAAAATATATTTCTTTTCTAAGAGTAAAATCCTATTTTAAAGGTAGATAACACTATCATAAAAGTATGTAATTAACCGTAATTATGGAAGTTACTGCCTTCGTGTTTTTTTTTATCAAACACCTTGCATAATACGCACGGTTAACATAAAAGTTACTTATTTATGTATATACTGATACAAATAATTGTTTATAATTTAATTTTGATTTATTTTGCATGTAATTATTTTCCAAATTATGAGATAGATTCTAAATTACTATTATGAAAAGGAAACATGTTTTTTTTATTTGTAATAAATAATTTAAAAAAAAAGTGTGTGTGTACTTATGTACACGCGTTAGAAGTTACACTTCTTTAGCGTAACAAGATAAAAATCTTTTCAAAAATTTTATCTTTCGCCTTAATCCTCGTTTGTAGACAAAACGACACTAACAATAGAAAAAAGGTATTTAATACATTGAAAGTTTTAATACAAAAACATACAAACAAGAAATAAAAAGAAACAAAATGTTGACTATACCTAACTTCAGGGTGTCGGTTTTCCGTGACGGTGTGCGCGAGCATCGTTAAAATTTACTCTCATCATTTTTCCCTAACGCGCCAAAAGAAGTATAACTTCAATAACCAATTTTGAAAAATTCATTCAACTATTAGAATTATATTATCAGAGGGTAATTTTATTTTCAAAATCTGTACATAGATGCAAGGGAAACCACGAGCAAAAGCTAGTTATGAATATAATATTTAAGAGTTTTCACCTGTGCCCTTCTTATGGATGAATTTAACTCGCAAACGGTCTGATTGATTTGTATAGATTTTTTGTTACACGGAAAGAAAGTATTTGTCACTCCTCTATTAATAAGTCATACGGAATTGTCGATAATAATACTTGAATATAGAATAGTTATTGTGATATATATTATTGTACAATAAAGTGTATAAAATTAACAATAATACTATTGGTAATAATAATTTTTTTTATAAATTATGACACGATTATAATTACTGTGTACTAAACGCGTGAAAAACCGCGGAAGCAACTAGTCTAATAATAAGCATTGTTTGTACCAAACTTATAACTTATAAATTACTTGATCTACTCAGGTCATACTCCCATATATATTAAGAAGTTAAGAAGACGTTTCATAACGGATCCGATAGATGGCGCTGTAATCGTTATTAAAATATTGCATACTAGGTTCCACTCGCGTTGATGTAGATCTGATGTGTAACTTCGAAACAATACATTTTATCGGAATAAAAGTACTCTATGTCCTCTTTTGTATCCCTGACAACGTATATGCCAAATTTCGTAATCATCGGTTGAGTAGTCAATGCGTAACAAAAAATCAAACTTACATTTCAATTCATAACATTAGATAGCATTTAAGTAGACCAATATATGTTGCTTTAGCCCTAAAAACACGAAATACAAATCCCATAGGTGGTGCTTTGATCGAGTTCTGAACTACGGAAAAGGGCCAAACAAAGTTTATAGAGCCAGCTTATCAAATATAGAGCAAAATGATTCATACTAGAAGTAGTTAGCGAAAACTCACGTTCTCATAAATCGACATACCTAAAAACCTAGATACGAAACCACACAAAAGTGTTTTTGACGCCCAACTTAACATATAGGTCACAGCACAAAATAAAACTGCGAATGTGAAACTTGTAACTCATTTTGGAGTCTCTAACAAAAGATCTCATGGCACATTTTCTATCTCATATAACGGATATTCTGGTCGTATTAAAAGATTGAGTAATTAATTGACAATATACAATTTCTGTATAAATAGATAGAGACAAAAGAGTTCCTCTTCTTTGTGTAATAGATATTGACGATCCATACTGTTGCCCATAAAAAAATTGGAAATAGTTTGCGAAGTGAAACTGTTTATGGGAGGGCTTTGAAATTCTGATCGGCAAACTTTTTGTGTGACGAAAAGTGGTGCGGGTGAACACCGTGTCGGGTAGAGTGTTGGAAACACCGGTTCTCGTCTGATCACCGAAATTAAGCAACGTCGGGCGCGGTCAGTACTTAGATGGATGATCGCCTATGTACACCGCGTGACGTTGGATTTTTGTTTTTTTTTTTAATTAAAATATTTCTCTGTAATACGAAATTTGCCACAAAAACCCAATTGAAATTTTTAACAAGGAAGCCACCATCTTGTTAGAACACTGAAATTATCACAAGACTCTTGCAATATTATTACCGATTTCACAATGGCAGTAACAATCTAGAAGATTGGTTGCCAAAAATAGTAGGTATTAAAAAAAAAGTCGAGGCAGTCATAAGGACTGCTGACAGAAGTGAAGATTCAAAACAATGATTTAAATGTCTCTTTTAAATATTCATATTAACTTTAGCGTGAATGACAATATTTAAATTTCAGAATTTTTTTATTAAAATTATTCACATTAGTGTGGTTTTAATATCTATTGACGCTCGGAGCAATAATAATATAGATTTTTATAAGGCTATTAATCAATGAAACGTGTGATACGTCGCTGGTGTGACACAAGCCGCGCAAGCGTAATACGGTCATGGTTACGTAGCATGTCATAACGCGAAATTATAAATTTTTCTCCAACCAAAAATACCGCCCAACGCGGCTATAGAAGTTTTCACTATAAAAATTCTTTCATCGTTGATCATGGGAACTGTGTATTCCTAGCAATGTGTAACTCGGTTCAGGTAAAGTCATTTCGTTTATCCACGATCTCTTGCTTAGTTGCCCGCTGGCGCGTGACTAGATAAACTTAAACATAACTTAGTCGAGATCGTTACTTTATTAAGCTCTGATATTTATCTCGCATTTTTTTTAAAACAACGTAACGGATATGCATTTGATTATTATACGTTAATGTCTATTTTATTTTGCGGAATAAAAGAAAAAATGGTGCAATGACTTCTGATTTTGTAATACATTTGAACGCCGGATGTTATTCAAACTTTAATTTCATATTTAATTGACTTTGTTATTAGAACGAAGGCTGTCTTTCTTAACAAGAATTTAAAACCACGCTGCTATTTACATTTTGTTTAAACGTTAAAAATTATTATATAAATCTCTTTCATCTATTTAACAAAATTCATAAAACTTACAGATGGACAAATTACTGTTTGAACTAATGGTTCTACGTATATGACATTTTTGACATGAGTAATTAAATTACATAAGTTATAATTAAGATAAAATTTTTGGAAATTCCTCTCCCAAGAGGATTAAATAAGGGATTAAGAATAAGCCGATTACTGTTAACGATTTTAAATTAATGTATAAATTTATGCTTACAGGTAAGCAAAAATGAATTTCAAGAGGCTGATAGTCGGTGTCCACTTTGTGCATTCGTGAGTATAATCATGTATCGGATAGGTGATAAATTAAAAGGATACGACGTTCATATTCCTTTTGAATGTAAATGGCAAACGATCATAAGCACTTCTGATATTTCACGACCACAGAAGATGATATCAACTTATGGATAAAAGTATTGAAATTCTATCCAACTAAGCTAAGGTAAGCAGCGTAGAGGTAGAAATCGTTTTTATATTAAAGGGGCCAAACGAACAGGTGGGTCACCTGCTGGGAAGTGATCCCCGCCGTCCATAGACACTAGCAACACAGGGGAAGTCGCAAGTGCGTCGCCGGGCTTTTAATGAAGTGTATTAGCAAACCGACTCGGCTTCGCCGGAAGGCAAAATAGTAATGTTACATCCTAATAGCTCAAGCGACACTCGTGTAATCTCCGATTCAATTTAGCGTTTTGCTATTGACGATTTACCAAAACAAACAAACTTTATACGTAGCGTATCAGACAAACTACTGGTTTTAGTTACGCGAAATTTTTAATCAGCTACACGCCCTTAGAAATAATACACAGGAAAATACAATACCCAAGGCAGGGAATCTAGATACGCGGTAGCGTGTTAAGCCAACTTCAAGCTAACAGAATGGCGAGTGCGCCCTACCCTACTACCCTAATTACACGAACCATTTGGATCCACTTTTTATCCCATCATATCTCTAAAACTATTTCACATAAACGTGTCAAATATAGAAAGTCAAAGTCAGACCTTGGGCTTCAATATTATCCCAAGTTATAAGCAGAAATGATATTTTAAGTTCTTATAACATATTTAATGTTATTTTAGATAAATTTCAGGACTAACCATTGAACTTGGTACCCATTTAGATCTCACCTAGTTTGACGTTGAAGTCAACAACCAAGGCATATATCATAATTTTGAACTTGGCTCTCTTCTTCTATTTTATTTTTAGCAACCAGTCTTCTAGTAGACTATTACTGCCATTGTTAAGTGAGTAACGGTATTACAAGTTTCTTAATATAATTTTAATGAACTAACAAGATGGTGGCCATCTTGTTAGAACATTCCTGGGAGTTTTTGTGGCAAATCAGAATCCATGCTCCGTGATATTGTTTCCGATCCACTTCACTTGTGCACAATTTCCAAACTATATTACATAAAGCACCACCAGCATTACACAATATAGAGCCAAATAACACCAGATTATGGATAAAATATAAAGACCACTACATGTCATTCCAAGATCCCGCCAAAAACTCTCAATTTAGCTCTCATTTCACATTCATGTTATTAATGAGATATATTTAATATGCATAAGTATTTGATACTATATTGTCCAAAGTAGTTTCTTCATATGTAACCTTTTATTTTTAATAATGTGTAAAATAAACGTAGCTCTACAGTTATTCCAGTATTTCATTTCAAAGAATTATTTTAATCATTGATATTCACGTATAACAATACTAGCAATCAAAATAATAATTATTAAAAGATACAAGAAAATAAACTATAATTTTATGGTTGCTGGCCACCCAGGCCGACACAATGGGGCACCGTATCCGAACACCTGTCAACATCGCTTTTGTAACGTCATGAGCTGTCAGTTCTTTTGACACGTATCGAAATTGACATAATAGATTAAATTTGATAGGTTTTTGTTTTCGTTTTGGATCGAAACAAAAAGTTTATGTTATGTTTGTATTCAGAATCCCTATCATATTAGTGTTGTTGATGTTTTTTATAATGAAATGTAAGTTCTATAACCAAAAGTTTTTCTCTTCATTTGTGAGGCTTAAATTAAAAATTATTTTTAGTTTTCATCAAATAAATGTGTTCTGTGAACTCGTTACAATCTTACTTATCTTACAAAAAAACTCAATAATTTAAAAACATTTATTTATAAACAAAAGTACATATTTATCCAAAAACTCACAGAAAAAGTAAATAAATGGTATAATCACTTCTAGAATATTAATACCGTAATTATAAATTAGAATAGTGACACAGATTATATAAAACCATAAACCCTTAATATAACAATAATCAATAATCAATAACCACTAACCATTAAAAGTTGGATAACTTGCATTTTTATACGTAATCTATTAATCAGTAAAGTGTAAAGTAATTTGGTAAAGAATATTACTATAAACAATTATAACGTTATTACCGAATAACGGATGCACTTATTATGCATCGTAAATAATCATTTAACATTTACAGCAAGAAGAAGAAGAAGTCACTTCAATATTATTTCCATCACAACAACAGTCGTCACACGTTTTTATATTGCCTTTTTCATCATAGCATACGCAAATACAGGATTTATTTTTAGTAACAATGTATACACATTTAGCGTCATCATACTTGCATTGACAATCGTCAGTGTTTGAGCATTTGCAATCATCGCATCGTATAATATCGCCTTCGCCATTCTTGCATAAACAGATGCAGGATTTACCATCAGTTGGAATGCATACACATCCTGGCTTATTGCAGTTCTTCTTGTAATTTAAAACTTCGTCACTTTTATCTTCAACACAGCAACAATCGTCACACGTTTT
Source organism: Antheraea yamamai (assembly GCA_036509395.1). Lineage (NCBI taxonomy): Eukaryota > Metazoa > Arthropoda > Insecta > Lepidoptera > Saturniidae > Antheraea > Antheraea yamamai. Next base: position 3,213,920 of record AP028434.1, on the reverse strand, counting down.
TATATTACCCTTTTCGTCACTGCATACACAAATCCAAGACTTATTTTTAGTAACAATGCATACACATTTAGCGTCATCACATTTGCATTGACAATCGTCAGTGTTTGAGCATTTCCAATCATCGCATCGTATAATATCGCCTTCGTCATTCTTGCATAAACAGATGCAGGGTTTACCATCAGTTGAAATGCATACACATCCTGACTTATTGCATTTCTTCTTGCAACTTAAAACTCGTCACGTTTATTTTCAACACAGCAACAATCGTCACACGTTTTTATATTACCCTTTTCGTCACTGCATACACAAATGCAAGACTTATTTTTAGTAACAATGCATAGACATTTAGCATCATCACACTTGCATTGACAATCGTCAGTGTTTGAGCATTTGCAATCATCGCATCGCATAATATCGCCTTCGTCATTCTTGCATAAACAGATGCAAGATTTACCATCAGTTGGAATGCATACACATCCTGACTTATTGCAGTTCTTCTTGCAACTTAAAACTTCGTCACGTTTATCTTCAACACAGCAACAAGCGTCACACGTTTTTATATTACCCTTTTCATCACTGCATACACAAATGCAAGACTTATTTTTAGTAACAATGCATACACATTTAGCATCATCACACTTGCATTGACAATCATTATTAGCCATTGAGCATTTGCAATCATCACATCGTACAATATTGCCATCGTCATTCTTGCATAAACAGATGCAAGTTTTACCATCAGTTGGAATGCATACACACCCTGGCTTTCTGCATTTTTTCTTACCACTTACAACTTTGTCGCTTTCTTCTTCGACACAACAACAATCGTCACACGTTTTTATATTACCTTTTTCGTCACTGCATACACAAATGCAGGATTTATTTTTAGTAATAATGCATACACATTTAGCGTCATCACACTTGCATTGACAATAGTCAGCGTTGGAGCATTTGCAATCACCGCATCGTATAATATCGCCTCCGTCATTCTTGCATAAACAGATGCAAGATTTACCATCAGTTGGAATGCATACACATCCTGACTTATTGCAATTCTTCTTGCAACTTAAAACTTCGTCACCTTTATCTTCAACACAGCAACAAGCGTCACACGTTTTTATATTACCCTTTTCATCACTGCATACACAAATGCAAGACTTATTTTTAGTAACAATGCATACACATTTAGCATCATCACACTTGCATTGACAATCGTCAGTGTTTGAGCATTTGCAATCATCGCATCGTATAATATTGCCTCCGTCATTCTTGCATAAACAGATGCAAGATTTACCATCAGTTGGAATGCATACACATCCTGACTTATTGCAGTTCTTCTTGCAACTTAAAACTTCGTCACGTTTATCTTCAACACGGCAACAATCGTCACACGTTTTTATATTACCCTTTTCGTCACTGCATACACAAATGCAAGACTTATTTTTAGTAACAATGCATAGACATTTAGCATCATCACACTTGCATTGACAATCGTCAGTGTTTGAGCATTTGCAATCATCGCATCGCATAATATCGCCTTCGTCATTCTTGCATAAACAGATGCAAGATTTACCATCAGTTGGAATGCATACACATCCTGACTTATTGCAGTTCTTCTTGCAACTTAAAACTTCGTCACGTTTATCTTCAACACAGCAACAAGCGTCACACGTTTTTATATTACCCTTTTCATCACTGCATACACAAATGCAAGACTTATTTTTAGTAACAATGCATACACATTTAGCATCATCACACTTGCATTGACAATCATTATTAGCCATTGAGCATTTGCAATCATCACATCGTACAATATTGCCATCGTCATTCTTGCATAAACAGATGCAAGTTTTACCATCAGTTGGAATGCATACACACCCTGGCTTTCTGCATTTTTTCTTACCACTTACAACTTTGTCGCTTTCTTCTTCGACACAACAACAATCGTCACACGTTTTTATATTACCCTTTTCGTCACTGCATACACAAATGCAGGATTTATTTTTAGTAATAATGCATACACATTTAGCGTCATCACACTTGCATTGACAATAGTCAGCGTTGGAGCATTTGCAATCACCGCATCGTATAATATCGCCTCCGTCATTCTTGCATAAACAGATGCAAGATTTACCATCAGTTGGAATGCATACACATCCTGACTTATTGCGGTTCTTCTTGTAACTTAAAACTTCGTCACGTTTATCTTCAACACAGCAAATATCGTCACACGTTTTTATATTACCCTTTTCGTCACTGCATACACAAATGCAAGACTTATTTTTAGTAACAATGCATAGACATTTAGCATCATCACACTTGCATTGACAATCGTCAGTGTTTGAGCATTTGCAATCATCGCATCGCATAATATCGCCTTCGTCATTCTTGCATAAACAGATGCATGATTTACCATCAGTTGGAATGCATAGACATCCTGACTTATTACAATTTTTCTTGCAACTTAAAACTTCGTCACGTTTATCTTCAACACAGCAACAAGCGTCACACGTTTTTATATTACCCTTTTCGTCACTGCATACACAAATGCAAGACTTATTTTTAGTAACAATGCATAGACATTTAGCATCATCACACTTGCATTGACAATCGTCAGTGTTTGAGCATTTGCAATCATCGCATCGTATAATATTGCCTTTCTCATTCTTGCACAAACAAATACAAAGTTTGCCGTCGGTAGGAATGTAAAAGCAGCCATTGTTATTGCACGTCATATTACACATTCGGTTCTTCTTAATCGTTACTTTAGACCTCGGCATTTTATCGGGTGTCAATCGCTGGAATACAAGACGAAGAGTGTTGTAATAAATTATTCATATCATAAAGCATTTTGTTTATTATAAAAAAGGATGCGTTATTTACCACACTATTAAGAAAATATGTATGAAATCTGATTAAAAATAACAATATTCATGTATTAAACATACAAACTTTTATTTTAAATGTATACTTTAAAAGTAATATGAGTTTGAAAGACCATTATTTGAATAAAGCTAGGAGCAAAACTGTGCCAAAAAGCAAATGTTATCTTACTGTTTACCGCTCACGACTTTTTACAGCTAGTGCAGCTTTTTACCAATGAAATGTTTTTGGAATCGCTTAGTAGTTTTATAATATTAATGTAGAATTAATAACAAAATTGTCACAACATTATTTAAATCGGACTATGACTGGAAACTGCAGTAAATTTCCAGTCTCGATTTTCTTTCTTATAACCGATTTCCTTTACCGTAGTCTAAAATATAATCACTCGATGTAAATGAATTAAAAGGATTTTGCAAACAATCCAACTACTATAATTTTATCCATTACTAGATTTTGCTCGGGACTGTGCTCGTTTTAATTAAGATATTGGAAATAACATATAATGTTGCTCCTTGATAAAATATAGCTTTCTATATGTGAAAGAATTTTCAAAATCGGTTAAGTATTATTTGAGTTTATCCATTACAAACAAAAAAATCCAATCTTTTTATAACAGTAGTTTAGATAATAAACAAAAAAAAATTACTCACCGATTTGAATGTAAGCAGATGATCACGATAATATTGTATTACTTCACAGAGTTCTGATAACCGTCTACTATTGTTCAATACTGTACTGATAAGAGCACTACATTTATATAGTGTTGTTTTTGCGCACGCTACTTTAGTACCGCTCGGCACCGACGCGTCGCGCCGATCAGTCCGTGCGCACTGCGTATCGGAGCGCAAAATTGCGTCATCACTTATCAACTTGCCAAGTGTCGTGTGAATACAACTTATCTATTTAATTGTCATCACAGTATTTCTCTAGAAATTTCTATTTATCAAGTTTGATAATTATAATATAAATTATCTTCTATCTTCCACACATAATAAGAATGTAAATCTAACGGGTCTGTACTTTTTAGATTTTTCGAAAAAAAATAATTGCACATATCTTGGAATAAGTATTATAATAAAATACATTTCAATCGTTTTTAGTAATGTCTGTCTGTCTATCGGTATGTTTGTTTGAACACGCATCACTGCTGAAGTACTGCGTTCACAATAAACCTCCCAAGAAAATCATAAAGCATATCCTCGAGTAACATTTAGTCTTAGTTTCATTAAAATCCGTTCACTATATCAACAGTTATAGTAATTGTAATGACGACGTGAGGAAAAAGTAGATAAGCAAATGGACTTAATACATTCAGATAATTTTATTAGTCACTGTTTTTTTACATTACGTTCCACGAAGACGGAGTCGCGGGGACATCTAGTCTATCCTTATATTAGAAAATTCGATGGATTTTTTATATTTTGATCGCCTGTACGCGTAAATCTCTGGAAATACCAGTTATATGTCATTTTTGTTTTTGCATTTTATAGTCTATTTATTGAGTTTTTATAGATTCCCTACCGCCATGTTATGTCTCGTAGAACAGGAGTAAATTTTGTATAAATTGCAGGTCAGAAAGTACGCTAAGTAGAACGAACCAATAATGCAGGCAGGTCATCTAGTACGGCGTGGGGTATCAGGCTTCCAAAATAAATTTAACACGAGAGAAACCACAAAGCACAGCTAGTTATCTATACTAATATTATAAAGAGTTAAAAGTTTGTAAGTTTGTCACGTTGTAGGGGGTAATCTCAGGAACTACTGATCCGATTTCGAAAATTATTTCAGTGTTATAGTTCATTTATCGAGGAAAATTATAGGCTATATATCATCACGCTAAGACCAATAAGAGCGGAGTACTATTGAAGAATGTTTCAAAATCGGGATCTTTTTTTCTTCAGAGCTTTCGCTGCGTGTTAGCGTTAGCCCAAAGTAACTAATCTACGCGGACGAAGTCGCGGTCAGAGGCTAGTCGATTAAACTTGCGTTAGATGAATCAGTTCGTGTTATAGGTACCTGTATTTTCAATGCATTATTATTTTTAAAGGACGTACGCGTGAAAACGATTCTAACTGAATTTTAAAGGAGTTTCTTTATAATAAATTACCTTTTTGTTCTGTTTGCTCTTGTTAATGTTGTAAAAGTTATTTTTATAGTTCCCTGAATATTAGGTACCCAGTGTAGTGAATATGAGGTGGAGGAGGAGTAAACCTCGGTAAAAAATCAATCTCGGGGTGGCGACGGAGCGGCTTGGCTGTTCCGCTGCCAGCCGAACCCAGGGCGAAAGGGACGGGGGCCCTGGACTCCCATTGCACGGGTTTGGCGGGCTGGGAGGCAGTCTCACAACCAGGCTGCCTCAGTCGGGTGTGGCGCGGGAAGCGCCTGCCGCCGGGGGTGTTGCGGAGCTTGCTAACGCAACCCCGGGACACTCCCATAGTGCGGCGTTGGTTGTCGTGGAGTTTTAGCCGGTTAAAGTCGCCGTATGGCACCACCCCTGCGTGGCAGCACAAAGGCTGGTGGTCGGTTCAGGTCGGGCTCTCCCCCGGGGGCCTGACAGTCCATGAAGGATTTTCTCTCCACGTTAAAAAAAAAAAAACCCATGTCCTTTACTGTATTCCTGATAATGTATATGCAAAGTTACATAATATATGGTTGAGTAATTAACGTGTGAAAGCGTAATGAATAAACAAACCCACGTTCGAATTTATACTATTAGTTGGAATAACAAATTGTAATAGTAATTATCAAATATGTCTTATTCCATACTCTGTCATTAAAACTAAATTCATCTGTATTATATTATAATGAACGTAGGTACACGAATAATAGTCAAATAATTTTAATTGGATTTATATTTAAAAAAAAACTTTATCGACCGTTCTCGTGTTTTCTTTGTTCTTTATCGTAGAGATGTCCATAATGCAGAGAAAAAATATTGTTCCTGCGGTATACATCAACTATACATATATCAACTTGAGGATTTTTTTTCTCGAACTGACTACGCATTTGACCTAGCAAGGTCTTAACAGCTTCACCGGACTACTAAGGCGCTTAAGGCACTCAGCCGAATCAACTTGAGGAACCGCGAGCAAAAGCTGGTTTATTACACAATAAACACTGCAAAACAATTTTTTTTAATTTCAACATTGTTTCTTTTGTATGTAATATTATAAACACTTATAATAACACTAGCGGGCCCAACAGAGGTAGTCCTGCCTTAATAATAAAAAAAACATTGATAAGTAAATGGACTTTATATATTCAGATGACTTTAATAATCACTGTTTTTTTACACAAGGTTCCACGCGGACGAAGTCGCAAGCACAGCTATTATACGTACAAAGATTGAAGCGAAGACACTGCAAAAAGCCAGTAAAAAATGCGGTAAAAAATTCCGACCCCGTTTAGAAAATTTATTAGTGTCACAGCACTGTAATTGATAGGAATTATTAAAATATTTTAGTATGACTGTAAAATGCGCGTACAGTGCGAATAGTCAGGTTTTGACAGGAAAGCGTAGGCGACGAAACCGCCTTGAAAATTTAGAACGCAGGCGTACAGAACCTTCAGAATGGATGGCATGACTGTTTTGACAAATATCCTGAACATAATCATTACATAGTATAAAACAAAGTCCCTACCGCGTCTGTCTGTCTGTCTGTTCGCGATAAGCTCAAAAACTACTGAACGGATCTTTATGCGGTTCACCAGTGGATAAAGTGATTGAAGAGGAACGTTTTGGTATATAATTTGTCCCGGATTTTTTTATAACCAGGGCGGGACAACGTCTGCCGGGCCCGCTAGTACGTTATATTATTCTATTAAAATCCGAACAGAGCGAGAGATACGGGGCAGTAGAAATCAGTACCAAATTAGAAAACGTGCAAAGCAAAGCTAGATAAAACTAGCTAGTCTGGTAGATGTTTTCCCACTCTGATAATAAAAAAATAATAACAATCAGACCGCAAGGCAACCTGAACACACAAAAAACGTATTAATATAATTAATTAATTCCGTAAAAAATCAGTATTTACATTTTTAACCAGTTTATTAATTAATCAAGAATAAGGTGGGCTGCACGAGTTCAATGAAAAATATCAATATTACATGTACAATTGTACACAGACTGCTGTAGTACACGTTGCTAGTTTGACGCAAGCGTAATACGTCACGAGTATGTTGATATCATCGGTGATGCGTCACGAACACGTCATGGTCAGCGGTGAAGCGAACCCATGGGTTTTTCCCCTATCAATTTTTTTTTATTTGAGGTCAAATTTAACCAAAAGGCTATTTTCTCTTTTTTTATGACATAGCAGGCAAACGAACAGGTGGGTAACCTGAAGATAAGTGATCACCACCGTCCATAGACACTAACAAAACCAGGGGAGTCGAACGTGCGTTGCCAGCTTGTGCTTGGGGGAAAGGGAGGGAGGGGGGAGAGGAGAGGGGAGACGGGCATCCGGCGCTCTCACGGACCTAACGAAACGCAACTATGCAAGCACTGTTACTTCACGTTGGTTTTCTATGAGAGGGTGGTACTACCCCGGGCGAGCCGACCCATTCGTGCTGAAAGCAATAATAGCGTCAGCATGGTTCTACCACCTACAATACCAATAACAGCTTTCTCGCTATCAGATCTTTAAAAACAAAATATTTATTCGTATTCGATTATAAAGAAGAGTTTGTATGTGCATAATCGAGTATGCAATGCATTGCTTCACACACGACCGGCATTCAAATTCAATGCAATCACTCTCACGTGCTTTCTCCGAAAAATCCTAATTTCTCCTTAACTCTCGGAATGCGGTGGCTTCTCTGAGTCATAATAATACCGGGTGGTAGGGACACTATAATTACTCGTATGTTCGTCTTGATTTCGACATACACCAGATGTAACACACAAAAAGTTATTACCATGCATTATAGACCCGTCACAGTGGTTCTCTTTTGATTTGAAAATCTCGGGATACATACACCTTCATAGGTATATAGTTCAGTCACTTTGTTATGCTAGGGGCATAAAAAAATCACTAGAAAGTTCGATGAGAAAATGAAACGACATTTCCTCTGGGATATATTATGCAAACAGATTTTATGGTATACAACAAGCTTAGACCTAAAATATCGTTGAAGGAATACAGCGTGATACAATAAATATTCGCATGACTGGTACACTTTTTACAATTCCGAAAGAGCACTTTAAGCAGCCTATTTCCTAAAATAAACCTAATACTACAGTTACTTCCAGATATCGTCATTTCACTACAAATGTATTTATTATACAGGCGTATCTATGCCCATATTATAATGCACAAGATCTTAAAACTGCCAGTCAAACTAGCCTGTTTATTAAGGAAAGTTATACAACATCACGCTACGATTAATACGAGCGGAGTAATTGTCATAAAAATTGATAGAAGAATACGCCAGTCGAAAGTGAAAAAATACTGCGTTCTCGCCGTGTGGGCGCGGGATATCGCAAGCCAACAGTGCGGCAGGTCGGACACCTGACCATAACCAAGTATTACGAAAATTAACCGAACTGTGAACGCATATGACGTGGATATACCATATCGCATATCTCAATTGTGTGGTCAGCTTCCTACACATCAGTCGTGTTTTATACGGATTTAAAAAGTAATTCAACAATGCGAAATAAAATAATTAAAATTGTCTATATTCATAAAAATTAATTTGGGCGAGTGTCTGCATTGCAAGCGCATCACTTCAGGGTATTTATGTTTTAATAATCGGGACAAGGTTTGTATGAAAGAGTGTATTTGAAGGACTTACGGAAAAAGTGAAAAAGATGAATTAAAAGATCTTCATATTAAAAAAGTGAGTGAGGCAGAAGGCAGTAGGATGTCTTCAAAAATATTGACAGATTGACTTTCAGCTGTCCAGTTGCCTATGTATTGTGTACAAGATTGACTTTAAACGGAATATTTGGTTTATCTCCTTCATTAGTATATCCGTGCAAATTTATGGCAGGCAGCTAGTAACTAAAATAATTAAAAATCAAACACAAGTGAAACCGCAGGGCACAGCTTGTAACAAAATAAAAGATAATGCCACGAGACAAACGAATCTTTAATCAACATTATAAACATTTTTTTCAAACCAACCGCAACTGATTAAGAATCAATTATAGGCCGTACATAGAAAGAGAAGCGTCACCTCATTCACCATAATAGCATTTCTAATGAAGTAATAATTGACATAATCACATCTCTTATACAACTGGATAATGATCGCGTCTATGTTTAAGGAAACCGGTTCAGAGCATATGTATCGCTTATTTCGCTTTTTTTTCGCCAAAGGTTAGGACAGATACGTATTGAGGCAGCGAGGTTCCGGCCTTACGTTTTTAAACGGAATCATTCAGTTAGCCTTCCTGCATTATATTCATAATACTGGACACAATATTCAACGCTTGGCAGCACCAAGTTTTCGACTCGGAGACTAGCTCTAACCAGACGAACTTAAAAAATAGTCTACGGCCATAATCTAATTGCTAAAAGTAAGTGTGCATGGTCGTTTTAAAAACTACTGTAAGTGACTGTAACCTATACATATTTACCTAAGATTCTATTATAATATCGTTCATGAGAAGTCCTTATACAGCTAGAGAAGAGAGAAACCTCCAAGAACATGTTGTCGACGACGCGTCTCTAAAGAATGTAATTAAAGATGTACTTCAACGATCCTTACGTAACTATCCACACGTTAATGATACCAGGAAACGATACCTTGTAATCTAGCTCTCACTAGTCTAACTGCTAGCAATTAGCTCCCTAGATGGATGCTAAATATGCCCCTCTAGTATTATCTAGTAGATATTCGAAAAAAATATTTTATAACGAATATCGCTGTGGCGATATCAAAGCAGATTTATGATTTTATTTTCTGGTGTTGTTTCATAGTGATCCAAAAAATATTTCACATGTATTTATTTTATTACCATGCGTTTTCATTGAATATGTCCTTAGAAGAGATTGTTGTAAAATACACTCATCGAAAAAGTCTAAGCAACATGTACTAATTTAAATTTTAGGATGGTTCTTCACATTATAACGTTGTATTTTATTTTTAAAATAATATCTTTAGGGTTCTATGATGTAAAAATAACAGCTGTTGTCTTTATAAGTTCTTTTAATAACAGAAATGAACAATATTAGAATATACTGTAGAAACTAAGATACATAAGAAACTAAACTTTTTTCTTACAAAATGAAATTTCTAAAGAAAATGTATTTATTGTGAAAGAATAGAACAATTTAATACAAAGTATGGTCTCCTCTGCTATTCAGAACTTGTCGGCAACGATTATTCATTGAATTAATGAGACTGTTTATGTCATCTTGCGGTATTCGCTCCCAATGGAATTGTAGCAAATCCTTCAGCTGTGGGGTTGTTGTCGCTCCGTCCAAGTCCTTCAAAACACGTCTCTGGAGCATGTCCCATGCGTGCTCGATGGGGTTGAGATCTGGCGATTGTGCAGGCCAGGGCAATACCCGGATGTTCTCCGTTGCAAATTATTCACTGGTTCGGTGAGCTGTATGTGAACGCGCATTGTCATGCATTAACCTAAAATCGGAGCCAAAGGTTTGTGCAAATGGGTAGACATAAGGTCTGAGAATATCCTCAATGTAATTTTCAGCATTCATGTTTCCATTTACAAAAACGAGCTCAGTTCGCCTGTTCTTCATAATACCCGCCCATAACATAACTGTTGAGCCGCTGTATGGATGAACTTCCTGAACGCACCTGAGCCTTTCAGTATTTCCGGACCGACGATACACTCGCACCCTTCTTGTATCAGGCTTAAACCCGAATCGCGACTCATCGGAAAACATCATTTTATCCCATTGTTCCTGGGTCCATGTTATGCGTTCTCTACACCATTCATATCGACGAGCGCGATTCCCGTGACGTATCGGTGGGCACCTGATTGGGTGTCGAGCTCGTAGGCCGTACTCATGCAGTCGATTTCGCACAGTTTGAGGACTTACATCAACACCACTTGAAATTTGTAGCCTCAAACTTATCTCTCGAGCGGTTAACATCGGCTGGCGTCTTGCAGTCAGTTGTATGTACCGGTCTTGCCGAATGGTTGTACTCCTTTTACGGCCTAGATGCTGTTCAGCGGGTTCTCCTGTATTATTGTAGCGCTGCCAAAGACGACAAATAACACTTCTATGAATGCCAAAATGTCGAGATACCTGAGATTGATTACTTCCCGCTTGCAACATCCCTACAGCTCTTTGCATTTCATCTGCCATCAAATGACGTCGCTTCATGACGTAAAGAATATCTAACAATTCAATTTTGTCGCTAACTTTATTTAAATGGTTGGTAAAATTATAAAATCAAGACTAAACGTAGCAATTAAAACGCACTTAAATTCAAACAAATTCGCAGTCATTTGAATTTTATGAAAAAACAAAACATAATCAAATTTTTTTTTTACAACCAGCCAGTATGTCATCAATAACAAAAAAGTTTACTTACCTACGCACTTTGTTTGAGTAAATACTTAGAAATTAATTAATATAAATGGTAAAATTTGTAATATCACGCATGTTGCTTAGACTTTTTTGATGTGTGTACTTCTTCCGTTACCTAAATTATTCTTAGTTACAGTTAGGTCCAATAGATTGCTATTGTCTTATTGTTGAGGACTAGATTTTTTCTTAATTAAGCTGTAAAAATATTTTTGGCGTAGAACGAGGACTAACTATCTATATAGAGGTCTATCTATGTAGAAACTATCTGTAGCTCGCGGCTTCACTCGCGTTATCCTGTTCTTTTGAGAATAGTACTTTCTTTGTAGATGAAAGGTACACTATGTCCTTTTCTGTACTCCTGACAACGTCTATGCATTCATTTCCTTACGAGCGGTTGAGTAGTTAAACCGTGAAAGCCTAACAAACAAACTCATTCAACTCGTTAGCCATTTACAATTTTAATTAAGATTCCTTTATACTAATACAAGTTTATTATAAGTGTAAAACAAAAGATAAATGTTTCACATAAATCATTAAAAAATCTCCAACTTCAAATCATCATGACGTCAACTTGATTCTGAATTCATTGTAATTCCAACAATTTCTAACAACAACGAAATCAAAGTTCATATCTGTGTTTCCCCTGTTACCTGGCGTTATAGATGACATCATACCTAATTTTACCATATTAAGCGTTCCAAACACACCGTGATAAATATAGTGACAAGCGAATAGAAAACGTGGAGAATTTTTAAATACAAATTTGAACAAAACAAATATAATTTTGCGCATATAGTGTTAATTTAACGTATGTTTGACCTTTAACGCTTTAGAATATTTAAAATTGCTAAAACAGTGGGTTTAGCGCCGTCTATGATTAATCAATAAAAGTATATATTTCGTGTTAATACTTCTAATTGAAGAAATGTAACAATAATATTAAAATACGCATAATTAATAAACCGTGTTTTAGGTGTACTTGAGTGCTGAGCTCATTTTTATTTTTAATATTATAATTTTATTGTTATTATTATTGATTTGCATTACCTACAATATTTTTTGTTTTAAAAATGGTAATTTTGAAGGAAATCGGTCCCAAGACGTGCCCGATGGCTGATTTTTAGCTAGAGAGGGGATATTTTTCGAACTGACTACGCTATTAGCCTAGCAAGGCCTTTACAGCTTCACCGGACTACAACTAGAGAGAGGAAGTTAGCTAGGAATGTATTAAAATATATCTATATAAAATAGGCGGAGACAAAGGAGTTCAGCGCCCTTTTAACCTATTTGCCAACCTTTTTCTTCTTTTTTCTATTAAGAAGCTCATGCCGTTTATGGCGGGATTTTAGTCTGTCGTGTAGTGGGTTTTTATATTTTATTCATAATCTTGTGTTATTTGACTCTATATTGTGTAAAATTGGTGGTGTTTTATGTAATATAATTTGTTTATTGTGCATAAGTGAAGTCAATGGAAAATAATACCACCGACCATGAATTCTGAGATGCCACAAAAATTCCCTGGAAAGTTGTAACAAGGGAGCCACCATCTTGTTGGAACATAAACATTGACATTGAAATGATGGCACGACACTAACTTGTAATACTATTAACTACTCGACAATGGCAGTAATAATCTGAAAGATTGGTTGCCAAAAATAAAGTTGAAAAAGTGTGTGTGTACTTATGTACACGCGTTAGAAGTTATATTTTCTTTGGCGTAACAACATAAAAATCTTTTCAAAAATTTTAACTTTCGCCTTATTCTACGTTTGTAGAAAAAACGACACTAACAATAGACAAAAAGGTATTTAATACATTGAAAGTTTTAGTACAAAGAAATACAAAGAAACAAAATGTTGACTATAGCTAACTTCAGTGTGTCGGATTTTCGTGACGGTGTGCGCGCGCATCGTAAAAATTTACTCTCATCATTTTTCCCTAACGCGCCAAAAGAAGTATAACTTCAAAAGAAAAGCCAATGACGAGCCTTTGGGTTAGGAATGAATGAATACTTCTACTTTGAATGAATGAATGAAAACTTTCCAACACTTTTTTAGTTTGTACACCGGCGAGCTGAATGCCACGAGGCATTTTCTTCCAGCTATCCAGCGGTATTGTTAACAAGAATAAAAGGTTTTGTAATTGCAAGTATTTGCAAAAGAAGCGGTAGAAAATTAATAAACTAGAAATATAATAATAATGAAAAATGTAAACAGCTCTTTTTCTTATCTTCGGAAAGTCATTTTAATTTTTATGTCCAAAACTTACAAAGGCGTTACGATTCAAAATATTAATATGATACCTTGTTGTAGAATTCTCAACAAAATTTAAGTATAAATTGATTGAAATTACAAATTGAAATTTATTTTTTAATTAGTCAATAATTTTATAAAAATAAAAACGGAGTTTACCTATAAATTTCTATCATACGTTGCTTTTAAGAAACCTCGGTTCTAGTAGAAATGTAGACTTGAGATATTTGGGCAGCGTCTATGGAGTTAAATTACCGTAAATCAACAATTTCTAAACTATACATATATTATATTCAATATACGTAATTATTATTCTGAATAATAATTAGTAGAAACGCGAAACAAAATAAATTACGCGTAACCCTGGACGAGGTTATAATACTGGGCTGTCACTGTTTTTTAATAAAATTCCTAGACATATCTAGTATTTCTAAGAGAAAATTAATATATACTTTTCTATACTAAATATTATAAAACTGACGAGTTTGTTTGCTTGAACGCGCTAATCGCAGGAACTACTAGTCCGATTTAAAAAAATATTTCAATGTTAGATAGGTCATTAATCGAAGAAGGCTATATGTCATCACGCTAAGAACAATAGGAACGAAGTTTCAAATCAAAATCAGGGTTAACGTACATAATATTTAAAAATATTTTCACATTTTATCTAAACGAAGTCACGAGTTAAAGTTAGCGTTACCCCAAAGTAACTATTCCACGTGTACGAAGTCGCGGCAGAAGGTAGTTGTTTATACTTATGAGTTACATTTTATTCCTGCTTAACTTCTAAACTAACCACCGTTGATATTTTTTTTTTTTTTTTTATTGTAGCTCGGCAAAGTGACTGTACTGTGCCTGATGGTAAGCACAGTACAATCCAAAAACAATGGCGACCACCGAAAGACATACTATCTATCGCCGGTCGCCGCTGTCATGCCGGCCTGAAAGCGACCCAGTCAGGGACAGCCCTCCCCCCCTGGTTGCTGGATATACACCGGCTGATCCCGGAACGCGACACGCCCAAACGTGTCACTATGGCGGGTGTTCCACCTGGTGTATGGTGGTCGCGATCCAGTCGGGTACAGACACCCTACCACCCCGCAATATATTATTATTTTGTTGTATATTTTGATAGATTTTGAGATAATATAAAAAATCAATTTTTCTTATTGCCGCTCTTGAGCTCTGTAATGTGTTTATATAACCCAACTCATCACACTATATTTCGAAACGATATACTGTAATAATTATGACAACCCTGCACAATAGGTATGTTTTACAATGAGTAATAAATAACAAGTAAACATTAAGGTGCTAAACATGCGGCGAGGCCTCGACACCTTTGCGGGACCTTCTAGGGCCATCTTCGGTTTATGACGTCAGTGTTCATTCATAATGCATAAACGTAGGTTTTGGAAGCGTTAAAAGGATCGCTTTTAAACATTAAAATGGTTTGTTGAAAGTTAAAATTTCGTCACCTAATTTCGAAATTTGTTCTTGAGATGCACTTCCCATATTTAACTCGTTACTATCATATACCCCTTAAGGGCACGTATACAACACACGTGCACAGCTCACGCACACAGCGACGACTGATAATTTAAAAAAAAAGTGTGTGTGTACTTATGTACACGCGATAGAAGTTATACTTCTTTGGGGTAAAATGATAAAAATTTTTTCAAAAATTTTATCTTTCGCCTCATTCTACGTTTGTAGAAAAAACGACACTAACAATAGAAAAAAGGTATTAATTACATTGAAAGTTTGAATACAAAGAAATACAAACAACAGATACAAAGAAACAAAATGTTGACTATAGCTAACTTCGGGGTATCGGTTTTTCGTGACGATGTGCGCGCGCATCGTAAAAATTTACCCTCATCATTTTTCCCTAACGCACCAAAAGAAGTATAACTTCAACAATCATCTCTATACTATTGATAAAAGTTCGGTTTACCGAAGTTCAATAGTTCTGTTGCAATTCGTACTGAAGAACAGTTAAAATTGACGTTTTTTGAGTATGCGTCCTTAAAATTACGCGATCCTTTCTTAGCGATGTTTTTTTAATTGAAATACTAACCTACTGCTGAATTAGCAATTAAGATGATCAAATCATAAGGGGCGATTTATAGACGCGAAATTAGAAAGAAGGAAAAGCTATTATTGTTGGAACACCTCACACTCCGAAGATAAGTACCCAGATGAAGCTGTTAAGACCTTGCTAAGTCAATAGCGTAATTAGTTCGAAGAAAAAGAACTCCCAAGATGAATAAAGAAAACGTATATATAGTTAATTAGAAATGACCAACAATAACATCCCCATTCGCTACATGCTGCAGTACAACTCAGTAGTACTACAGCGCTGGTTTTTTAATGGGGGGCATAGCAAACGGACCAGTAGTCGGTGGCTTAGCAAAAATATTATAGAACTCATAAATTGTCTTCTTCTTTTATACATATAATAAGAATGTACATCTAACGTGTCTGTACTTTTTTGTAAAAAAAATTGTTTTCGAAATGTCTGTCCGTCTGTTTGTTTGAACACGGATCATTGCTAACGTACTACGTTCACGATAAAACCTCACCAAGTAAATCATAAAGCAATAATCCTCGAGTAACATTTAGTCTTTGTTTCATTAAAATCAGTCCACTCTATCAAAAGTTATTGTAATTTTAATGACGACGCGACTTAAGTACGAGAGAAAAGTAGATAAGTAAATAGACTTGATACATTGCGATGATTTTGTTAGTCACTGTTTTTTTTTACATTAGGTTCCATGCGGACGGAGTCGCGGGCACAGCTAGTAAATAATAAAAACATTAAATTAAATATACAACAATGCAAGAACGTAGTACAAGTGTAGAACAAACAAAACAAAAATACTACAAAAGCAGAGTTAAAAATTTAAGAGTTACAAATGTGCTATCTTCGCTCGGTGTAAGAACGCCCGTGCTTACAGAGTTCAACCGTTTTAAAAGAGTTAAGTTCTGATAAAATATTAATTTTGAAATTCGTGAAAATACAACTGAAGCACGAACTCGGGTGTTCGGCTCCTTGCAACAATTTAACTCTGACGATAAACACCCATCGAGCCGCCAATAAATGCACGGCTAGATCCGTTTGTTTCCCGGGTCACGTCTCGTCGTGAGGTCGCACGATGAAAGTGAGATTGCCGATTGCTCCTCCGTGACGAACCGTGGATGCGCATCCGACCTACTTTCATGGGAGAAGCTCTATGGTTTAATGACGTCTTTAGACAGTACGATCGTTTGGGAGGCAATCATTATTTTTAATTGTATCGTCGCGTACAGCTACAATTTCTCCGTATGACTGATTTTTCTATCCCATTTCGGTTAAGTAACTGTTTTTCAATGATAAACTCTTTAATAAATGTATACGGGAAAAAACAGTACATCGCGGAATATTCAGATATTGACATACAAACATGGCCACGCAGCTCATTTATATCTTGAATTAGTTTCTATAAATATGATCTCTAGCGCGCGCCGTGCTATTAATTTACTTACCTATATTATTAAAGTACAAATGTATTAATTTTGCACGCGTGCGTAGAGTCGTCCACACAAAAACTGGAGATTAGACACTCTATTGATAATAGCTGAGTGTGAATCTGGTGGAGAAATCCATATTTAGCTATAGACTAACACGAGATGAAGATAGATAGAAGAAGAAGGTGATAGAGCCACGCTGAAGCTATAACTGGTTTCAGCATGAATGGGTCGGCTCGTCCGGGGTAGTACCACCCTCTCGCATAAAACCGACGTGAAGTAACAGTGCTTGCATTGTTGCGTTTCGTTCGGTCAGTAAGAGCGTCGGATAACCCACCTCCCCTCTCCCTCGCCTCTTCCCCACTCCCCCACCCCCGAACACAGGGTGGCAACGCACTTGTGAATTTTATGGTGTTGCAAGTGTCTATGGACGGTGGTGATCATTTAACATCAGGTGACCCACCTGTTTTTTTTGCCTCCTATGATATAAAAAAATATATAGTTTGATTTTATTGTGATAATTTGATTGCCAGTTCTACAAACGATTTAAGTTTTCTTGCATAAAAAAATTTACCTAGTTATTTACATTTGCCTTGAAAGCAGCCCCTGAATATATCTACACTTATCTATACTTAATATTATAAAGCCCAAGAAACTGTTTTTTCTTTGTTTGGAGTTTGAACATCCGAATCTCTAGAACTGTACCTCAGATTTCAAAAATATGTTTGCGTTTTGCACCCTATTATTGACTAAATATAGTGTGTTTTAATACTTCGCCACTTTAAGAGATGAGTAAGAGTAAGTAGGTAAGTAAAGAGTAGGTTAACAAGTAAGCTAAACGACAACGAAATAGTAGAGCGAGTGGGTCGTGTGACGCGGTACTAGGCGCTAGAGGTGAAGAATGGGTTATCGAAAGGATCCGAGCTGTGAATACCTATGTCAATGAAGTATCATTGGCTTCCTACGCAACTGTCATGCCTTACCCTTGATTAGATTGAGCTCACCCAACATCGACGATAGTATTTTTTTTTATTATACGCAAACAAGACCACTATCCAACACTAGTGTATTTACAAAGCCGTGTTCGAATGTTCCGTTCTAAACTTCGACCTACAGTTATCTCCAGTTGCCACGTAAATACACTTCGTACACAAATTATGTACATGTTAGAATAAATGTAAATAGATAGGAACACGACCAACCGCGGACATATTTCGTAAGAATGCCGCCCGTGGAAAAGCCGTATTTTCTTGCGAATACAGTACACCGGTGCATTGTGACTAAATAATAAATGCAATAGGTTGTGCAAGTTTATCGTGTAAAGATTACGCTTGAGACATATTTGAAAACATTTATCTCACTATTTCCAGGTATAGTCTATACTTCTATACTAATATATTATATAGCTGAAGAGTTTGTTTGCTTGAACGCGCTAATCCCAGGAATTGCTGGTCCGATTTGAAAAAATTTTTCAGTGTTAGATAACTCATTTACCGAGGAAAGCATTTATATATCACGCTAAGACCAATAGGAGCAGATCGCCAATGAAGAATGTTTGAAAATTGTTTTTTTTCCTTTTAAGAGTTTCCGCTGCGTGTGTGCGTTAGCCCAATTTAATTATTCCATGTGGTTGAAGTCACGGGAACAGCTTGCGTAATGTATTCAAGGCTATTTATTTTTAATTGCTATATATATACATATATATAACGGAGAGCCTAAAATAATGCTATGTTCAGGAATGCCTTCCCTCTCGTACATCTTCAAAAAACAAAGAAATAATACCACATATAGATAGCCAACACGTGTTAAATTTTTTCCATTCAATCATACAATGACATTTTTCGACATATCACCGTTCATATTTTACAACTGACAAACTGATAGAAAAACCTCACGACTGCCAGTAACAATTGTTAAAAGCTTGTCACTCTTTAATCGCCTCTGTATAACGCTGCGACATATATATATATATCGGTTATCTAGTTTTTTTTTCTTTAGAAATAAATCTTTTAAGACAAATGAAAGAATTTGCCTCAGTTTAAACGCTACATACCTTCTTAGTATTCACGTATTGAGTCACGTAATGTACAGTCGCCCACGCGTATTGTGCTAAAGTCGAAACGTAAACCCTAAGGTAATTACCGCGATACGGTATCGAGGTCTGTTGTTTGGAAATCGAAAGTAGAGTACATGTTACAAACGAGATCTGTGGTGCGTACTGTTGCGAAGAAAATTCCTTTTTGAGAATTAATTTTATGAATAAAAAACATTTTGAATATAAAAAATATATATAAAACATAAGTGACTTCATATATATATATACATATTATTATATTATTTAGGTCCTTATTTAGGGTATGTTAAAATTTTCTTCTGGCTAGACTTGAACAGGTTCAAAATATATTTTAAAAAATTCGTGCCAAATTACAGCTCTTAATTTTAGAATTAACCCGTGTCCTACGACAGCTAGAGTTTTAAATAGAGATAGTATGGGAAAAGTTCTTTTATTAGGATTTTTGAAGTCTAGAACTAATGAATGTATTATACCGACACATGAATATTCTTGTACCAAATTTAACGCTCTACAAAAAAAGTCTTTCGTGACTTTTTGTTAACATGACTGGTTCAAAAGTTATTCGATGTCAAAATCGAAATTATAATCAATTCTATGATTTTTTTTCCATTTTCATTGTGGTTTAATCGTTCAAAAACGTAAAGTATTTATTAAGAAGTTTCTGTGCTATGCGTTTTACTATAATTCTTCACTAGATGACACTGGTAATATAACGTGATGTCGCGGTTGGTGACTAGTTAAATGTAACCATAAACACAGATTATAATTATAAATCTATCTATATGAATGATGCCTTAATCATTATCATTACATAGTATAAAACAAAGTCCCCTACCGCGTCTGTCTGTCTGTCTGTCTGTTCGCGATAAACTCAAAAACTACCGAACAGATTGTGATGCGGTTTTCACCGGTGGATAGAGTGATGGATGCGGAACGTTTTAGTATATAATTTGTCAAAAAATTTTTTCATAATCAGGGCGGGACAACGTCTGCCGGGCCCGCTAGTATATTATATACTATGTCCATCTCAGTAGTATACAGATTAATATGGTGAAAAAATTATAGAAATCTGTCGTATAATTACTGTAAAATCTCAGATATAATAAGAAATATTGAACACTTTTATTTAAAAAAAAAATATTTTTACGGTTAATAACAAAAAATCATGTACATATATGTGTAAAAGCTTATATATATTTTTAAATACATATATTTTGTATATATCTTTTAAAGAAATCTCTTTCCAATACATATCTTTGTTTTTCTTTTAAATTTTATTACCACATGTCAAATGTGAAGCAGCCAATGAAATTTTTTTCATTACCTAATTTATGCCCGAGTTTTTATTAAACATCATAATATGCTTAAGGCTCACATTTATGATCTAAAAATATGACGTTGCTGTTTTTAAGGAACGTGTATTAATATCGAGTGTTATAAATTATATTTCAAATAAGAAGATAATCGCAATCGACGCAACTACTTAACAATATTGTACCGCCAGTAAAAAAACATAAACTATGAGAGATATTTTTATTTGGAATACAAAATTAATAACTAAAATTACTATAAAATAAAAATGAAATTTACATTCATAAATGTATGTATTATGTAATTAAAATATATTTAATAACTTTATTTCGGGTTATAATTGCGAATTTACCATGCTATTAACTAGAGGTAGCCATTTTCTGTCATATTATCTTATACTATGCCGCTAGCCACGGTTCCAAGTAATAACAAAGTTTATATTATTGCTTTACCTATTAACTTTATACCTTTACATTTTATAAATTTATGGCCGGTCACGTAACACACAGTACAATTTGGATTTTACCAAATTTATATGCAAAGTTCGAAATAAGATGGCGGCTTGACAATTATCTTCTTATTTGAAATAGTAAAGAGGTTAATAACATAAAATTAATAAAAGTTTAGTCCGTACAAGTACAATCTCTTTAAGGAAATCTCTCATATCTATGGCTCAGTTGTTCGAAACGATTTTGCATAACTAATCCTAGATCATTGTATATAATAAGCATAGAATCTGTTGCATAAACATGCTCTCGTTCAGTAAAATATGGTCAATTATAATTTGCATATTTAGTAAATTAAGGAATGAGTATGGAATCAATTACAATTGTAAGTAAAATTTTGAAATACTAATATGTTGAAACGTAATTAAAAATACTGAAATGCGAATTTGAAGATGGTAAAAATAAATTATTAGGTTTCAATTCACATACGGATATTAACATTTCTTTAAGTTATTTTTTTACTTATTCAATGGATTTCAGTATCTACTCATAAATGTAAATATTATTTTCCTAAAAAAAATGTATTCATAACCTTACCTAAACAAAATAATAAATGTCACATAATGACGAGTTCATAAAATAATCTCTGACTTGTAAATGACAAGATTTTCGGAAACAATATTTTATTTCTAATAAAAAAAAACTGTTGTAAAATGTGTTTAGCTTTGCAGTTTACGGTATAAATTAAAGAAATTACACGTGTAGCTTTAGGCTATAAACATTGTTCTGCGCGTGTATTTTAAAACAAATGAACGGTCAGTGAAAGTGATCTCTGTTCATCGAACTATGTATAAGCGCGTTGACCGTTGTTCTCAATGTTTGAATTATACTAATATTTACCTCTGCTCTAAATACAGTCCAAAGGTTTTATAAAGTCATTCGCAACACCGAAAAACTTCCTATAACATAGAGATTAGTTCAGTTTGGTCAGTGTGTGTGTCAGACTTGTGCTTGTACAAACTCCAAACTAGTTGTCATTGATACAATCGAGATTGAAATAAAAATAACCAAGTGCGCATCAGAAGAAATGTATGCTTTCAATTTTGTTTTATGTTTTTTTCTCTGTACATTAGTATATTAGTGAGAGAATTAAAAAAACAGATGATGTCGCAGTTATTAGCTAGTTACAAACAATTCTATTCTTCATATAAACATTTTTTATTCTTTATAACGGTTAACAAGTTCATTTGAAGAATTGAATTATGTACTTTTTTCTGCTTTATGTAACTATAGAACTACTCTATTTTATGAGTTGTGATCAACAGATTTAGTCCAACTCACAGAAATACTGTTGAGTAAATAATATGTACAACAATGCATACACTAACTGCTTGTGCCTGCCTAATCAACAAGTGCGTTAGCTACGCAACATAACAAACCGACGAATCGTGTACATATTGCAAACCCACACGATTTTCAATGTAGTCAACTGTCACACAAATGTCCCAAAATGAGGTCACAGGCTATTACGTTACACCATTGGATTGAACTGTGTGTCCCACCATTGAATTGTGAATTTGTAAACCAATTACTGTTACTCGGTGCAGATTTATGAGTTACATACACTCAACGCTAAAGGTAGATTAGTAATATAATTAAAAACATAAAATAAAACAACAGTAAAATTATCTTTGAGTAGCATCCGCTCGGGACTTTGTCCACGCTTATCATTACTAATCTTTACTGGTAATATAAATGGAAATGTGAGCTTGTCATGATACGTCCAGGTACGTTTCCAGAGTTGCATGGTTTCATCCAAAGAAAAGTACTGTTCCTGACTCACAGGTCCATTTTGCATTAACGCTAGCGAAGTCACGAGGAAATGCTAGTATCCTTATAAATAAATTCATCATATATTCTCTTCACATAACTTTAACGATTTATACAGCACCAAGATAGCTCTTAGATGACACAGTTTTATAAGCTTAATTGACACTTAAGGTTATTAATTTAGCCAATTTATATAATATCTTCATAGATCAGTATTTATAGGCCACGGCTTCGCTGGCGTTCGCTGATACACGTTTGGTTTATGTCACAGGAACAAAACTAGGTTTTCTTTAGTTATTCAAGTTATGGGTCCATAATCCACAAGTGAAAAGCAAACAGTTTTATTTAATTATAGCACGATAAAGTTATAGTAAGTATAATGCAATCCAAAAACGACGGTAGCCACCTAGTGATATACAATCCATCACCCTATACACACTAGCTAATGTCAAAATTGATAAACCAAAAGAGAGGCGCTGTAACGGATTTATCACTACATGAATTGTGGTAGCGAACCAGCCGAATACGGACACCCCACCGTTCTGCGCCATTTAAGGACAATCATAATAAATATTATTATTTTAGTTAAAAACTGTCTAAACCGTTTTACGTAGTTCTACTTTTTCTCCATAGATGGCATTGTATTACAGTTTGTAAAATCGCGATGTCAAAATTGGTTGTTGATTAAAATAACTTCTTGATGAATTAATGAATAATGTATCTTGTTTTGAAAAAGTATTCGTCATGTATGGCAGAAAAATATATGAATATTCTGAGGGTAAAGGTTAAAATCAACAAAGCTAAAGAGAAAGTGTAAAACAATACATAATTATAAGACACACGATTGCGAATGCTCATTACACACCGTGCGCTGCATACCATTGCATTCTTAACGAATTTAATTATTATTCACATGTGAAACTCAATATATTGTTTGTCGTCTCATCTGTTTTCTACAGTACAATCAGACGTAGTAGTTCGTTGATGCAGCGATTATTTTACGGTAGTTTCATATGGGATTTGAAATACAAGGTAAAGCAATAGCAACTTACCGACGAATAATAAGTTTCAAAATGCGCACATACATAATGCGAATGAATTGTACGGAGCAGAATTCGTCAATTGTATACCGTCGCACACGGTTCTGCTCGCCTCCGATGCGTTATGTCATATTTCCGCTACCCGACGTACGTTACACTCGGTTATTGTTTTAACTGATGTGCGTAATTGAATACACTTTCGTTTTCTGTTTGTTTTTTCAAACAATACGTGTGTAGCCAGTTATACACAGTATTAATGTATTTAAATTGTGAGATCAGAACGTATAAAGTATATTATTCATAGCATACCTTTAGCATAATTTTAGCAATCAAGATCCAAATGAGGATTATGACAGCTTGTTCAATATCATAAGGACGGAATTTAATAAACACTGCCCAAGAAAAGTTGTTAATGTAAAAAATAAAAATAATTTTAGTGAATGGGCTACCATAGGAATTAAAAAAAGTAGAGATCGACTATATGATTTGTATTATAGGAGATCATTAACTAGCGATGAATCCTTTCATTCTTATGTCAGAAATTATTCTAAAATTTTTAAACGTGTTTGTGTAGCTGCCAAAGCAAAATTTTTAGGAAATAAAGTACTAGAGTCTAGTAATAAGACCAAGACTGTCTGGCATATTATAAATAAAGAATTAGGGAAAAATAAAATAAATGATAATACGCATAATCTAGATGTTGATGGAGTACTAATTTCAAACAGTTCAGAGGTAGTGACTGTTTTCCAAGATTATT
Organism: Antheraea yamamai; assembly: GCA_036509395.1. Taxonomy (NCBI): domain Eukaryota; kingdom Metazoa; phylum Arthropoda; class Insecta; order Lepidoptera; family Saturniidae; genus Antheraea; species Antheraea yamamai. The sequence goes on along the minus strand of AP028434.1, from coordinate 3,189,304 downwards.
TCACAAATATACCTCTACAGGTAACAAAAAATATTAATTCATCAGCCCATGGTGCCGTATCATTTATAAAAAGTCTGAGGGCATCTGTAAAGTCAAAATTTAATTTTACATCTATTAGTGCAGGTGAAATAATAAGGACTTTTAAACTTTTAAATTTGAAACATACTGAAGACATATGGGGAATGTCGGTAATGGTAGTGCAGTCCTTAATTATCAATATTTCACCATATTTAGCTAACATATTTAATAAGTGTATAGCACAAGGAACCTTCCCCAATCTAATGAAAATAAGTAAAGTAGTTCCTTTATTTAAATCAGGCTGTAGAAATAGTCTTGGAAATTATAGACCAATTTCTGTACTTCCG
>AP028434.1:2984444-3188916 GCA_036509395.1 Antheraea yamamai | reverse complement strand
ACACAGTTTTATAAGCTTAATTGACACTTAAGGTTATTAATTTAGCCAATTTATATAATATCTTCATATATCAGCGTTTATAGCCCACTGCTTCGCTGATACAAGTTTGGTTTACGTCACAGGAACAACACTAGGTTTTCTTTAGTTATTCAAGTTATGAGTCCATAATCCACAAGTGAAAAGCAAACAGTTTTGTTTAATTATAGCACGATAAAGTTATAGTAAGTATAATGCAATCCAAAAACGACGGTAACCACTTAGTAATATACAATCCATCACCCTATATACACTAGCTAATGTCAAAATTGATAAACCAAAAGGGAGGCGCTGTAACGGATTTATCACTACATGAATTATGGTAGCGAACCAGTCGAATACAGACACCCCACCATTCTGCTTCATTTAAGGACATACAATCATAATAAATATTATTATTTTGGTTAAAAACTGTCTAAACCGTTTTACGTAGTACTACTTTTTCTCCATAGATGGCATTGTATTACAGTTTGTAAAATCGCGGTGTCAAAATTGGTTGTTGATTAAAATAAAGCTTCTCGATTCTCGACGAATAAATGGTCTTGTTTTGAAAAAGTGTTTGTCATGTATAGCAGAAGAACATATGAATATTCTGAGGGTAAAGGTTAAAATCAACAAAGCTAAAGAGAAAGTGTAAGACAATACATAATTATAAGACACACGATTGCGAATGCTCATTACACACCGTGCGCTGCATACCATTGCATTCTTAACGAATTTAATTATTATTCACATGTGAAACTCAATATATTGTTTGTCGTCTCATCTGTTTTCTACAGTACAATCAGACGTAGTAGTTCGTCGATGCAGCGATTATTTTACGGTAGTTTCATATGAGATTTGAAATACAAGGTAAAGCAATAGCAACTTACCGACGAATAATAAGTTTCAAAATGCGCACTTACATAATGCGAATGAATTGTACGGAGCAGAATTCGTCAATTGTATACCGTCGCACACGGTTCTGCTCGCCTCCGATGCGTTATGTCATATTTCCGCTACTCGACGTACGTCACACTCGGTTATTGTTTTAACTGATGTGCGTAATTGAATACACTTTCGTTTTCTGTTTGTTCTTTCAAAGAATACGTATGTAGCCAGTTATAAACAGTATTAATGTCTTTAAAGTGTGAGATCAGAACGTATAAAGTATATTATTCATAGCATAACAGTGGATTTAATTCAGAGAGAATAAAACTGACAATAGGTACGACTAGCAGGCCCAGCAGACGTTGTTTTGACCTGTAAATAAAAGAAATGTTCTGCCATGAACAATATCTTGTAATTAGATCACAGCGTCATTTATCTTCATAAATAAATTTTCAAAAGGTTTCCAGAGGGAAAAATCTTAGTTTCATCCAGATATCAAATGATTTTCAAGTTTTTTATTCGACATCAATATAGGTCAAACTAACACTTTTATTTCCCAATTTTAAATACATTTAAATGACTTCTAGAATTAGAACCGATTTTTTACTATCACTACATAGTATAAAAGAAAGTTCTCTGCTACGTCTGTCGGTCTGTTCGCAATAAACTCAAAAACTACTGAATGGATTTTCATGCGGTTTTCACCATTAGATAAAGTGATTCACGAGGAAGTGATTTCTCTATTATTAGAGCGGGACAACGTTCGCCGGGCTGGCTAGTATAGTATACATGGTCTTGTCATAAATACTGAAACAAAGAAAAAAAAAATTTTCTATTGCAAATAACATTTATTACTTTTACGGTGTGTTAGTTTAATGCATAAATATAAAACAATTTAAAATATAAAAAGCTTATTGGTGTGGTCTCCATTGGCTGCAATACAGTCCTTTAAACGTTGAGGCCAGTTATCAATAGAAGCACGCACTCTTTCCATGGGAAAATTCTTCACTGCCAATCGTACGGATTGCTTTAGGGACTCCAAATTATCATGGCGTTTAGAGCAAGCCGTACTCTTTAAAACTGACCATAAATCATAATCCAACGGATTAAGATCGGGACTAGACGACGGCCAGTCTTCAGCTCTGATGAAGTCCGAAACGTTCGTTTCCAATCAAAATCTGCGTAGACCGAGCTTTATGACCCGGCGCCGAGTCTTTTTGGAAGGACCATTCTTGGTTATTGAACATGGTGTTATTAAGGGGCTTCACTACCTTCTCAAGAAAGGTATCTTGATACACTTGTGCCGATGTTTTGATACCTTTCTCACAAAAGTATGGCTTAGTCACTCCTTCATAGCTAATAACCCACCAAACCATCACTGAAGTCGGATAGTGCCCACGTTGCACTCTGTCGACTAATTGGGAAACTCCCTTAGAGCTTTGAACACAAATACGGTAATTTTGTTTGTTAAAATGTTGCTCAATTGTAAAAAATTTCTGATCCGTAAACAAAATTTTTCTGTGACCTCCCTTTGCTTACCACTTCAGTAGTTGTTTCGATTTTACCACCCTAGTCTTTATTAAATTATCAGTTAAGAAATGACCAGTACGTCTCTTATAGGCTGCAAGTCCTAAGTCATCTTTTAACATACGCGATATAGGGGCTATCTTCATCTCCCGTGATAAAATCTTTTGCTTTCGAACAGGATTTCTTCGAATACTTTCCCTTATTGCTTTGACCACCTTTTTCGTACGAACACTAGGTGGATGGCCAGATCTTTTTCTGTCACAAACGGAGGAGGTCTCATTGTACCTATTAATAGCCCGGTACACAAACATTTTACTAATACCATGCGTATGGAGAGTTTTAAATATTGCATTTGGCTCCATATCTACTTTGCGTAATGCAGTCACAGCGATTCGGTTCTCTTTATCACCCCACTCCATTTTAATATCGCAAAATATTATACAATGTATTAGCGCCAAAATGAAAAAACTCAATGAATAATCATATAAAAATGACGGATTACAAATTCAAATGTAATATTTTGTTTATTTTTAATTGTAACAGTATTTAAGGCCAGAGTAAGTATAATGTGAAGGAATTGAATCGTTATTACAATTTATAAAAAAAACAGGCTGTGTCGTAAAGACACACGATATAAGTGAAGTTTTTGTATCACAGGTAAACATATTAATTAAAAAATACAACAAAAAGTCAACGGCACGTGGTTTTCCCAGACGGTCACCCATCCAAGTACTGACCGCGCCCAACGTTGCTTAACTTCAATGATTGGATGAGAACTGGTGTTTTAAACACTCTACCCGACACAGTGCGTAACTTTTCGTCACACATAAAGCTTGCCGATCAGAATTTCAAAACCTTCACATAAGAAGTTTCACTTGAATACATAGTATTTCTAATACATTTAATCTAAAATTACTTTTAAATTAATTCCAAAACAAATATAATGATATTAAATCTACTCACCAGCTCCCATACATAACGTTATCCGGTCACAAATCAACATTGTTCATTAAAGTGTAAACTTGACCTTATATACAAAAATATTCTCGAAGAGAATATTATCTTTGGTTCAGTACATAAATATTTATTCCGTATTCGATATACTTCAGCTGAATTCAATAAAAAAGTAATACGGTTAGCCGTACCATAAGAATTGAAGTCTAGAACAATTACATCTTTAATTAATGTAAAAAGTACTTTGCTAAATAAATTGTGTATATAGATGAAAATCAATTGCCGAATGTATGTCAGAACGGTTCACTTCTTTGGCTGATTCTTTTTTGGAATGTTTATAATTGTGAGTGCAAGGTTTGAATGAAATAAAACGTTTGATAAATCGTACGGAAACTTGAAAAAAAAATGGATTTAGAAATCTCCATATAATAAGTATGTGAGTGAGTGAAACAGAAGAGACAGGTGATCTTTAAAAATGTTAATAGGTTAACATTTAGTTATTCAGTTGCTATTTTGTTTATTTAAATGGTCGTACTGAAAAGGAAAGACTTTATCTCGTTTCCTTCGTTAGAATCTTCTTTTTTATATATCATAGGAAGCAAATGAACAGGTAGGTCACCTGATGTTAAGTGATTACCACCGTTCATAGACACTAACAACACCAGGGGAGTTGCAAGTGCGTTGCCAGCCTGTATTGGGGGGAAGGGGGGTCGAAGAGGGGGCAGAGGAAAGAGGAAAGGAGGGGAAGTGGGCCTCTGGTATTCTCATTGACCAGACGACACGCAACAACGCACAACAGTTAAAAAAAAATTCTAGAAAAGAATATTTTAACTTCCCTCCTAGAGAGATTACAATTTATGCAAATAACTATAAACAGTGAGCTTATATTCTACTAAGCAGGTGAAAAGACGGAACTTACAATACTGAAATCTGAAACCACTTTTCTGCATATTTATTTACCACACTGAATATTTGGCAATTAAGTTTAAAACGTGTATTTGTCACAGTTGACATTGGCGAAATTGCCTACATAAGCAGAGGCCATACCGAAACAATAATATTTATCTTTATTTAATTATTTATTGGTTTGATATATTATTATATTCATTATATAAATACATTTTCTTTTTTTATGTCATTGGAGGCAAACGAACAGGTAGGTCATCTAATGTTAAGTGATCACCACCGTCCATAGACACTTGTAACACCAGAGGAGTCGCGAGTGCGTTGCCAGCCTGTATTTGGGAGAAGGAGAAGTGGGGAAGAGGGAAGGGGGAAGGGAGTTGGGTATCCGGCGCTCTCACTGACCGACGAAACGCAACAATGCAAGCACTGTTACTTCACGTCGGTGTTCTGTGGGAGGGTGTTAGTACCCCGGGCTAGCCGACCCATTCGTGCTGAAACCAGTAATACCTTCAGCGTGGTTCTACTACCTACTGGATACATAATTTAATATATGCATATACATGCGTCCAGTACAAGACATGCGAATATGTAGCGTAAAGCGACAACATAACGACTTCTTTTTTTCTTAGAACTAATTTTCGCTCACAATCTAATTTTTATTCTATTTTTTATATATGAAAACAAATTTTTAAGGATATTATTTCAAAAATATTATATGACATTCACAATTTCTGTTAACGGTTATATAATATATTTATGGTTTTTAAAAAATCGTTACAGGACCCTGATTTGCTAAGATTTACATGCCGCGGTATCCTAATGAAGGAGGAAGTCACGGAAATACATAACTTTGAAATCCATCCACAATTATGCGGTTGACAGACATTTTAATGAGTTGTGACTATGCCAAGCTTTTTGCTCTGAATTGTGTTTTAAAAAATAAATTGTTGCTAACTATTATCTGTGACTTTATGCTGATGAAGATACTATTGTTCGTGGGAATTACGTATACCTTTCGGACTAATTGTGGGTTATTGTTTATTCGTACATAGCAGTTGTCCGCGATATAAATAGAGCTGGAAAGATTTTTCATATGAAACAACTATAGCGGTGGGTCAATCCGACTGTTGGCGTGGCGACGCTTCGCCACGACATGTGTCGCCACGCTATATGATTTAGAATTTTTATATTTCATAACACAAGCAGCCATCTTTTTTTTTGAAAAAAAATCTTAATATTTTATTTTTGATTACCTATGTCATATTTATATGCTATAATAAACTATTTAACTTTAACTAACATGTTTTTTATAGAAAACGGTAAGTCTACTAGCATGAAATTCGCAGACGACTTAATAGCGTAGACAAGTACAGTCTTCGTCAATCTTTCTGACCGTTCTGAATTTAGCCGTAAATTCTGGCTCGCGCTTAGTATAGTCAAGAGTTTAATAAAAAAACAAATAGTTAAAATACTATCATAGGAATCTAGAATTGTTTTTTTTTTATATTATAGGAGGCAAACGAACAGACGGCTCACCTGATGGTAAGTGATCACCGCCGTCCATAGACAATAGCAACACCAGGGGAGTTGCAAGTGCGGTGCCAGCCTGTGTTTGGGGGGAGGGGGGAGGAGGAGATGGCCCTCCAGCATTCTCACTGACCGAACGAAACGCATCAATACAAACACTGTTACTTCACGTCGGTTTTCTGTGAGAGGGTGGTACTATCCCGGGCGAGCCGACCCATGAAACCAGTAGTCGCTTCAGCATGACTCTACCATTTTATTTATCCTTAAGTTATATATAAGTATGTATATATAAGTAGTATACATCTATACTACTAATATTATAAAGTTGAAGAGTTTGTTTGCTTGGACGCGCTAATCTCAAGAACTACCTACTGGTTCGATTTGAAAAATTATTTCAGTGTTAGATAGCTCATTTATCGAGGAAGGCTACATATCATCACGCTAAGACCAATAAGAGCAGAGCACCAATGAAGAATGTTTCAAAATCGTGGTTATTTTTTCCTTTTGAGAGCTTCCGCTGCGTGTTAGTGTTAGCCCAAAGGTAGTCCGGTGAAGCTGTTAAGACTTTGCTAGGTCAATAGTGTAGTCAGTTCGAGAAAAAAAAAGTTAGCCCAAAGTAACTATTCCACGCAGACGAAGTCGCGGACAGAAACTATTTAAATATATAACATATTTATATCTAAATTTGTATATCTTTTGTATTTCAATCTAAATGTTCAGAGCAGTCTAAAAATTTGACGAGTACTATGCTGAAAAATATTTTTTAAATCACCCCTAAGTCGTTAAAATTCCAAAGTTATATCGCATGTCATACACGGCAAGTGTTCTACAAATTGAAGAAATTGATGAAAATTGAAGTGAACATATAAACTTTCGTCGAATGATTCGACAATAAATACTTTGAATCAGTATTACAGTGAACAATATTACAGTATTGTATACTCTCACTCACAAAATAGACCACGTTTCATAATAACAATCATTTGAGAACATAAAAACATTTAGCAAGAAATAAATAAATGAAATTGTAAGCATGGCCGTCCGTAGCGGACGAAAATCGATACGCAATCGAGATGGAAAGTAATATGTATAGAAATACTATACAGTAAATCGATTTTACTACTCTATTCTTAGTACACTTTCACGACAGTACAATTTCCGTATAATAAGATCATGTTCTGTGGTTTCAGTACGGTTTTAATATGCACTTATACTATAACTAGTAACCGCACGCTGCTTCATTTAAGACTGATAATAATAAATATATAGGTATATTAGAGTGTGCCAAAAAAAGTCGATATATATTTTTTTTTTTGCTCTCACCCCTAAATATCATAGAATATATCCAAACAAAGATTCTAAAGAAAGAACCGCTCTTAATTTGAATTTTAAGAGGTCCTCAATTCCTCAATCCTCAATTGAACTTTAAATTTTCGCATATAAATCACACAGAAACAAAATTTTTGAACATTATTAACACCAGCCAACTCTCAAGAAATTTCATTTGTTAAAATGAATGGATAGGTCTCTTTACGCGATTAATTATCGACAAAAAATTTCAATGAATCAAATATCTATCTTTAATTTTCAAGTTTATACGGATCTTTGAAGTATAATTGTTTATTAATTTTGTCTTTTTATATTTTGCGACTAAACTATGAAAAATAGAATAAAAACTTAAATGACAATTTTGTAGTTCTTTTGACGCTCTATAGAAAAGTAGAAATACTATCGTGAAGCTGTGGAACAATCTCCCGGACAGTGTGTTCTCTGCTTCCTATGACATGAGGTTTTTTTCTCTCGAACTGACTACGCTATTGGCCTAGCAAGGCCTTAACAGCTTCGCCGGACTACTGACATGAGCTCCTTCAATTGTAACGTGAAGAGACACTTACACAGGCCGGCATGATAGCAGCGATCGGCAATGGATAGTTTATTTCTCGGGGTCGCCATTGTTTTTGGATTGTACTGTGCTTACCATCAGGCATAGTGCAGTCACTTTGACGTGCTACATTAAAAAAGGAGGGCCCTTTTGAAAATATCGCCCTTCTAGTAAAAAAAGATATTTGTCAAATCGCTTTACAAACAACGAAATTTTGGGATCACAAACGTAAAAGAAAAATACACCCGAATGAAAGACCTACTTTTTAAAGTCAATTAAAAAGTTGATCGAATAATACATATGCTTCAGATTCTTCAATACTTATGTCCGCTCGTTAGTTAATAAAGCCTCCTTAGACCTTTAAAACTATGAATTGGAAGCAAAACTCTATTCATCCTTGTCGCAAGATTACACAAGCTGATATATTGTACAAAGTCATGTATCGTTGAATCTGAACTGTAGAAGTACCGCATCACGTATGATGTCAATGTCACTGCTGAAATATACGAGCGTTACCTTAGAATTAATCTATTTAACTCGTTATCGTATTTTCAACCTTATCCTCATGATAGGAAAGCTTAAAATCGAATAGGTGAGACAGATTTGCATTGATAGCGAAATATTGTCAGCGTTTATTGTGAGGCCGATGATGACCCTTAGAATGTGTGGTAACACGCTCTCGTGCGATCGTGTGGTAGTCGTTTGGGAGGTTGTCGGTACAAAAGTCGATGTGATTGCAATTTTTTTTTACTCAATTTATATTTTACCTTTTAAATAATACTAGAGGTCGTCCGTCATCACAATTTATCAACATTTAAAATTCGAACGTTATCTACATTGTTTTATCAAAGTCTGTAACTCTATAATCATTGTTTTTGAAGTGAAATCTTCTTTAGACGCGTTGAGCGGTATTTTTTTGGCAGTAGATAAATTTATGATTTCGTGTCATGACATGCTGGTAAGCGTGATCAACCGTATTACGTTTGCGCAGCTTACGTCATACTAGCGACGCGTATTATAGTGGTCTGTGTACATGTAATATTGATATATTAAGATTGGGCAACCCATTATATGTTTGATTAATTAATAAACTGTATATAATTATCGTTCGGAGTGCCAATACATGTAAAAACCAGACGAATGTTAATAATTTTAATTCACAAATTATGAAATTTCAATTATTCATACTATAATTGATTTAAAAATTCGAAAAAAATAACATCTATTCCACATGAGTTTTCACGTCTATGGGCAGTCCTTATGGTCGCCTCTTTTTTATTTAGTTCCATTAATCGTCGTGTCTAAATACGTCATTTCTTTCGATTTATTTTATTATATTATTTTCGATTTATATATATATATATCAAAAAAATAACCCCGCCCCCCCCTTGTTACTCCCCCCTCACCCCAAATTTCTAATCCCTTTGGAGTCAGCCATACCCCCCAAAATATATATATTAAGATATATATATGTTAGATTATTAAAATACAGTAGTAATGTAAAAAATACATCTCACAATAAATCTAGATAAAACAAGAAGTTTCCGTAAAATAGTAAGAGCATCTTCACGAACACGAATTTGCGGTCACCGAATACCCTAAAATAAACAGATTGTCACCTTCTGAATTATCATTGAGACATAATCCAAGCCAAACAGCCAAAATATACAGTAAATGTTCCGTAAATAACTCTAAATAACGTTCAAATAACCGATTATCCGATACTGAATTGAATATAACCTTATTCATTCAATAGATTTAACGTTACCTCGGAACTGTTTAACTTCTAAACATTGTCAATATTACGTCGATGTTACATAAGCGTATTTGAATTTCCTACGAAACATGATAATCAAATTACGCGGACACACGGCCGCCGACAGCAACTTCCTATCTATTTAAGCATTGAGAAGTTCTCGTGTTTACCCAATTCAGCGGTGCCGTTTAAAAACGGACATGTTTTATTTAAACATTTGATTAGCAGACATCTCGCGCGTAACCACAACAGATGACAATAACAGTTATAGGTCGATAACGAATCGCGTTGTCTGTGGACCGTTGTCAGTTATCTTGCTGTCGGATATTTTTGAAGCGAAACCCCTTGTGAGACAGTATGAATATACAGTTCTCATTCTTTCACACGTCAAATTCTATATTTGTCTCTTTTAATATTGCTTTTTCGTTTCATCGACTTTCAAATGACAACGGGACTAAAGAATTCTTCACTTAAATAATAAAAACGGAATTCACATATTTTGCATGTAGCATTTAAAACACAAATTACTATTCTACAAACCAAACCCTATTAGACAAGTTCATAGACAATTCTCAGAACATACTCTTTTAAATCTATTTGTGAAATTGTGTTTTGTAGGCTGGATTCAAATATTATTGGTGTTCTAATAACATGTGTGTACATCCGCTAGCGGGAGCAGTTTTTTAAGAGACGAAGCCACGTATATCTATTTTAAACTCTTAGGAAAACTTATAGCTAAACAAAACATTTATATTACGTATTTAGACATGAACGAGGTTTTGTTTTTTCGAACTAACTACGTTATTGACCTGGCAAGGTCTTAACAGCTTCACCGGACTACTAAGGCGAACGCTTAAGGCACTCAGCCGATTTTATTTGGGCAACTAGCTCAAGGGTGCACGGCACACCTCGGCTTGGGCTGTTGCCTGATACATGCAATTCGCGACGTATCTGAGCTAACCTAAGCTAAGCTATATATTCATATTTATATGAGTTATCAAAGCATACATACCTCGACAACTGTTATATGTATTTTATGTCGGATAATTTTTCTAAACTATTTCAGTTCGATAAGGTATAAAATACAACCCTCCCACTTTCATGTGTAAGCATGTGCGCGTGCACGTGTGTGGAGTTGACATGTGTAATGTTGTCGCAGTGATGTAAGATTTTGTGTGAGTGTATCGCGCGGGTAGCGTACTCAAGGGCTCCACGCCGAGGGAACGGACCTAGGCTTGAGCCGCTGCCGAGGGGGGCCTTGTTTGGTACATGATCGAGGTCCATTTATAAGTCTCCTTAGTTATAAGACAATATAAAGTCCAAAGAAGGATTGAAGCGATGTTGGCTTAATTGATAGCGTGTTCGGACACTACATCGATGGACGTACGTCTGAATCCTGGCAACTGAGTCGGAACTGCCGGAATCGTGATGAAACAAAGCATGATGGTAGGACTTTCTCTAAGTCCGCCTGGCTAGCTACTACCTTCAAGTTGGATATCTTCTGTCAAACACCTGTTGTTGTGTTCCTGAAGCTGCACTTGAACGCCAGCTTTCTCTACGTTTAACGTGTTTATCATCTTATACAAAATTGTTATTTAAAATCAGATGAGATTGCGGTGAAACGCTAAAACCTTTTTTTTATATCATAGGAGGCAAACGAAGCCGTGCGCCGGAGGCCCACCTCCCCTCCCCTCCCTCCCTTCCCTTACTCCCCCTCACCCCCAAGCCAGGTTGACAACGCACTTGCGACTCCCCTGGTGTTGCAAGTGTCTATGGACGGTGGTGATCACTTAACATCGTTTGCCTCCTATGATATAAAAAAAAACGAACAGGTGGGTCTGTTACGCCCGGTGTTAAGTGATCATCACCGTCCATAGACACTAGCAATACCATGGGAGTCGCAAGTGCGTTGCCAACCTGTGATTGGGGGGAGGGCGAACGGAGGAACTGAACCGAACAAAACGCAACAATGCAAGCACTATTACTTCACGTACGGTTTTCTGTGGGAGGGTGGTACTACCCCGAGCGAGTCAACCCATTCATGCCGAAACCAGTAATAGCTTCAGCGTGGCTGTACCACCTACAAAAAACTTGCAAAGTATAGGAGAAGGAAATTAAATAAAAACTGGAATTTAATAGGCATTTGAGCTTTTGTTAGCTTGTATTGAATAGATAAATGAATGCATTCAGATAGCAAACCAATTTATTTGTACTGTTATCTACTCTAATTAAGTAAGCATTTTCCTATAGGTCGATTTAACAACCGTATTATAGAGTACCTACGTTAAAGTTTCTATTAGGTAAGACTCGAACACACAAGTTTTACTCAGTAATTCTGACCAATGAGGATTTAGTGAAAGACGGACATAATTTAAATACTAGAAACGAGTAAACAAATTGGTAATTCCATGTTTCAGGTTCACTAAGACCAGTAACAGTTTTTTAGGTAATAGTATTAGGTTTTATAACAAACTCCCAAAATACAATAGCGATTTGTCGGATAGTGAATGCAAGCAACATGTCAAGTGGGTTTTAATATCTCAAAGCTTATTATAGGGCCGATTAATATGTGAACGACGGTGACGTCTGTAATCTACACCCCTCTCTGTGCATTTAACGTGCATTTTGTGCAAAAAATTAACGTAACTATTCTACTTTTGTAAAAATATGTATTATGAAAAGAGAAACCAGATCGAGTTTCTTACCGATTCTTCTCGATGACTGGGTTGTTTTCCGAACTAATGGTAGCTTTGAGGTTCATAAGCGTCTTCTCAGGGTATAAATTGAATGAAGTATTTTTGATTTTGATTTTACGCAAAAAATATATATTATATCAACTATTTTGCACATATTAATTACATAATTGCGTTTGATTAAATATAATTACACTCGCATCTCGGTTTATTGCATATGTAACGACTTATACTATGTAAATTATAATAAAAATCGGTAAATTAATTGACCGTAAATATAAAACGACATTAGAGAACATAATTAAAAACTCCATGACCCATGAAACCATGAAGATAAGCTCATAAATGTATATTGCAGATATAATTCCCTACATGGCTTATGCTATGTGTAACGGAAGTATTATTAGGCGAGGACATCCAGTAATAGACAACTAGGAACGTCAGATCATAGACAATAACTACTTCGTTCCGTAATTAAAAATAGAACATAAATGCATGATAATTAACAAAAAGATTATCATTAGATATTTTAAAACAAAATTCTCTGCCACATTTGTGTATCTGTTCGCGATAAACTCAAATACTACTGAACGGATTTTCATGCGGTTTTCACTAATAGATTAAGTGATTCATGAGCAAGGTTTAGATATATAGTTTGTTAAATTTTTTTTATTATCAGGGCGGGACAACGTCCGCCGGGCCCGCTAGTTTATTATAATAATTTCGCTGTCGCTAAGAATATTTAATAAATCTGTTCATACTGACTTATATGTATCCTTACTAATATTATAAACGCGAATATCAGTTTGTTTATTTGATAAGCCTTCACGTCTATAGTACTCAACCCATCGTTAACTATACAGAAAACCACATAGTACCTTTTATCCCGAAAGTATGTCCCGGGGGATTGATTAAATCTAGATTATCGCAAGCGAGGACGCGAACAGAAGCTAGTTTTACGATAGTTTTACAAGACGAGACAAATGTCACCTGTAATGTAAAAGTACATAAAATTAATAACTTAATAGACCTATAAAAACAATAATTACTCTGATAGACCTGTACTAAGGCACTTACAAATTTATAACTACCACATAGGGGTACAGGAATTTCGTTCGCGCTTTACTTTATGTTTTTCAAGTGAAAATTACTTATGCTGCGTTGAGCGATTTCAAAAAATAGGGGAAAACTTAGGGGTTCGCGTCACTGAAGACTTCGACATGCTCACGACGTATTATGCTTGCGCCAGACTAGCGACGCGACTTTTTTTTCTATGCACTTCTATCCTGAATGAGTTTGTAATTTGATGCATGATTACCAATAGCGGAAGCCTCAATAGATACTATAGTAATACGACACTAGATAAAGTAGCCAAGCGCCTAGTATTGATTACATCGAGACCTTCATAGGGTGCAGTGAGGATTAACCTTACAACGCATCATGTGGTTTTGTTTTCAACTTATCATATCTATATACTACTTTAAAATTATTAAAACCTGATTAATTATTAAAATGACCAACCAACCAACATCTTTACCAACCAACCAACCAACAACTTTTATGTAACGAAACCAAACAAAAAACCTTCAACTATCTTTCTAATTGCTCTGATAATAATCACAAATGAGCCAATAATATACATTTCCCATATTCACAAAAATCAATAATATCCTCTGTACTTAACAAAGAATCTAATTTAGTGTAATTTAATTTAGGTTATTTATAAAATTCCATGTTTTTCGCATTTATTCTTTTTTTATCTTTTTGTAACTAGCCGTGTCCGCGACTTCTTCCACGTGGAATTATATGTAAAAATCAGTGATTGATACAATCATTTGAATGTATTAAGTTATTATCTAATTTTCTCTCGTACTTAAGTCGCGCGGATATTAAAATTACAACAACTTTTGATAGAGTGAATCGATTTTAATGAAACAAAGACTAAATGCTACTCGAGGATATGCTTGCTGTTTTTATTGTGAACTCAATACTATATCAGTGATGCGTATCCACACAAACCGACAGACAGACAAACACTTCTAAAAATGATTGAACTATATTTTATTACTTATTCCTAGTCACCTGCGACATTTTTTTTTCACGAAATCGAAAAAGTACAGACACGTTAAATTTACATTCTTATTATATATATAGATATATACTACAAACCAAGACCTCATGCCGGCTATCTAGCAAACTGTAAAATATCTACTCATTTTCTTTCTCAAAATCAAACATAGAATCTCCACCAAATTATAATGTTTAGAAAACAAAACACCAAACAAGTTCAACAAAAACATTTACACGGTCAGTTATAACAAACTACATAACTATGATTTCAAATTGTAATTTGTAATAATTTCAAAGTATTGAAAACCGTAGAAAAAGATTATAGCCTGTTCAAAGTTTTCTAATAAAATATACATAGCCTAAATTACTATATAGCATTTAATAATCGATCTTTGTTATCATTTAATAATCGATCGTTGTTATCATCCTATACATATATACAGGTTTTTTTTTAATAAACATATAATCGAAACACTTTCATAATGTGAACAAAAGAGAAAACCTTGATCAAATCATTGTTTTAAAAAAGTTTCCTTCATTATAAAATACCTTAAAATCCTATATTTATTATTCGTATCAATGTCAACAACATTCTTTATTCATTCTTTATAATGATTGTAAAAGGTAATATACGGACACAACCACTTATCTATATATAAATAAGTTTGTAGTTTTGTTTGTACATGTATTTTTTTCAAAATGTTATATTACGCATATCTATATTATAGAGACTGCAGATCATGATATGATATTAAAATTTTCGTCTCGGCCGTTTGTATGTTTAGAGAACTCAATAACGATTTGACTCTTTTTATGAAATTTTGTACAACGGAATTAAAAGTCCTTTGTCAATTGATAATTTGTGACAATTGCCAATAATACCTCGAGATAAGGTAAGATAATAAAAAAATAATTTTTTTTACTTATTCTCAACCGATTGTAATGTAATCTTATTTTTAAAATTATTATAAAGAAGAAAGTTTGTGAGAATTGATTAAGTCTCTTACTCTATCACGTAAAAACTATCGAACGGATTTCGACCAAACTTTGCAGTAATATACAGCATGAAATAACACATAGGCTATAATTTATAAAGATATTGATTAGAATACAACGATAAGTAACAAGTAAGGTTGAAAAAATCCTGCCATCTGAGCGCTATCTCTTACATTTACAAGAAGATGTACGGCGTCATCATTTGTAAAAAAGACAATGCAGACGAAGTCGCAGCCGTCTGCTAGTTTTGCATAAAGGAACATATATTATTAGTAAATTGATAGCCTATAAAAGTTATACATAATACTTATAGATAACATAAAATATAAATTAAGACAAAAATACAAGACGAAACCCACGAGCTGCTTAAACGCGTACAGGGCCGCGGGCGCAACTATTAAAATTCCGAGACTTGACATTCGCGGACAACAATTTTCCTGTTAAACGCAAACTTAACATAGGTTTAAGAAAAAATAAAATACATTTTATATATTTAAGTCGTTACATTTCAAAATGTCAAAAAAATCTAACATGTTTCATATTTTTATTAAATTTAGAGTTAGATACTATAGAGAGACGAACTTCTTAGCCTTCCATGGATTCACCGTGCGGCCGCCGGGTCCATCGTGTGGCAGAGGGAGAAACTCGGAGCAGTTCCCAGGACTTGCGACCCAGGTGTAGGTTTAAGGGGGCCCCCTTTGAGATGCGCATCAACGCTCACCTTCACTGCTCGAGTTTCCCGCCCTGCCTAGCCAAATTTGGTAGGAACCTGTTAGTGCAGCCTTTGATACTCGTTCTAAAATAGAACTTACTACAGTTCTCGACAGGCCAAGGTCCTTCAGAAGGTTGTAGAGAGATTTTGCTGGTATACCTCTCGCTCCTACTTCTACCGCGTATAAATTAACCACATAGCCATTTTTATTTAGTTCATTAGTTAGATCGTAATATTTATTTAATTTGATTGTGTGGTCTTTAGAAATGTTGGTTTCCCACGGTACAGTAAGCTCTACTAGTATTATATGTTTTATGTGTCTAGAGAAGAGGAATATGTCCGGTCTGGATGATAAAACACCAACATCCTCTGGGATTTTATAGTGCTTGTCATACGTATCCATTAAAATAGTCCAGTCAGGTGCAGTACCTAGGATTGAGAAAGGCTTGCTTTTGGAGTTGACAGTTGAGCCATCCTTTATAAAGTTAATTTGTCGTTTATTTGTGGTCAATCCTTTTTGGGCTCTAGCTACTGAAAGACTTACTGCTTCACGTATGATTTCAAGTACTCTATCATGTCGGCGTGAGTAATAACCCCTATCAAGCAGCACCTTGCAACCTACCAATAAGTGCCTAGCAGTACCTACTGCCTCACCACAAGTAAAGCAAAATTTTTCAGAGGCTTTCCCCCATCTTACTAGGTTACTTTGGTCTGGGAGGGTCATTTGGAAGGCATTAAGATATAATTTTAATAGGGTAGGAGACCAATCATAAAGTAGGGTGCGCCATTTCAGGGCTAACGGGATGCAGAACTCACCTAAGGTTAACCACTCACTTTGCATTTCTAAATTCATTCAATTATAAAGTAATTATCATTTTCATCTTGTTGTAGAAAGGATTTTATTATTTCTCGGTCTTCCTTTTTCTTTGCAGAACCCAGTCCGACTCTATTAAACTGTGCTGCTGCCATAAATTGTTTATGGAATTGAAGTCTTGACTCAAGCTCTGTAACACATTTATCTTTTGGGAGTGATGCGACTATTTCGTCCTGGGATTGTCCCAAGACATGCATTTTGGTCACTCTGAGGTGTTTATAGAGTTCCGATGGTTTCTTTAACTTCATCCCAAAACTGTTTTGATCCCTAAATAGAGTGGAGGGGTCAGCTGAATGTGCAATTCTGAGCCATAGCTTCAATATCTTTATGACATTTGCATCTAGTTTTGTCAGGAGGGTTTTACCAATCAAGATCTTGAAAAATAACGTAAAATATTTGGAACAGCTAAAATTGCATGTAGCTTATTTTGAAATGCAATGACACATTTCTGGACATTTAACCCTTGGAATGTCCAAAACCATAACAGTGTTATTAGAAAAAAGTTAAATACGTATTGAATACTTGCTTTAAAAAGGTTACGAATTAAATGCACCGCGGTCGCTGAATGTTCGCCATCTTGCTCTTTTGTCTCGCTTTGGTTACGTTAGGTTAAACTTGCGAAAAAGGATAACGCGAACTTGCCGCGGGGAGCGCGGTGCATTTAATTCGGAACCTTTTTAGAGCAAGTATTCAATACGTATTTAACTTTTTTGTAATAACACCGTAAGGGTTTATGCACCATAAAAACGAATCTATACTGTTGGCAGCATAAGTTTAAAAAAATGCCGTATTATAACAAAATTTGAAATACTTGCACTTATGTAATTTACAATTATATTTTTTTTGTAATTACATAGTATAAAACAAAGTCCCCTACCGCGACTGTCTGTCTGTCTGTTCGCGATAAACCCAAAAACTACTGAACGGATTTTCATGAAGTTTTGACCAGTGGATAAAGTGATTAATGAGGAACATTTTAGTATATAATGTGTCAAGGTTTTTTTTTATAATCAGCGCGACAACGTCTGCCGGGCCTGCTAGTTGACTATATATTTAAAAACATGATCCGCCATTTTGAGATCTTGATCTTAAAAAGTCAGCTGAGAGATTAAACAAGAAAAATTAGTAATCTTTCTACGTATTTTACCAACTTCTAAGCATTCATGGAATGATATTAGGAGAGACTATCAGACAAATCTATTAAAGTGTCCAAATATAATTTAAATCGTTAATTAATAAGATCGTAAAGTCCCATTTCCAAATTGTAAACATGCATTACAGTATTTCCATCAGAACGAAGGACACGAAAACGACGCAAATGAGCAAACATTCCAAGAAACGATTTATGATGCCAATAAATATTATAGAGTATTCGTAATTGAATCGGCCAAGTTAAATAATATGAGAACTGCAGCCACAATAAATATTATAAATATACTGGAGATCGTCTGGCAACAGTAAACACAATATTCTCTATATATCAGTAATGTATCATTGAAAATGTTTGGTTAAGAATAACGATTGCCTGTAAAACCTATTTAATTTAATATTTCTTAAATGTTCAATGGTCAAGTATTCCTCATTTTAATATATTCTTGCAAATCGTTTGTTAAAAAGAATAGATAGACAGTAAACGTTCTTACTGTTTTTGATGTGAAAACTCTTTTGGCGCGTCTTGACAGTAAAATCAACGTCTGCCGTATGCCGTCACGGTAAACGGCATGACGTTCTCTTATGCCGTCATGCCCTGTCAACGTCACCGCTGTCGACTCCCTTTTGTTTGTGCGAGCTTATATTACACATTTCGTTGCTTCTCCATGTGAGCTGCGTACTATATCTATCACATAGTATACTGTATACTTGACTCATTGACGCTTGTATACACATTTTGTATATTTTCTTTAAATTATTATTGTTTAATTATATGTATTCTGATTTTATTATTATAATTAAGATAGCAAGAAAATAGATTTATTAACGAAACTATTGTTTTTCATGGTTCCACTAATATTTTCTTAATTGATTTTTGTTAATGATAAGTTCTAATATTAACTTAAATATTTCGTAACTGGCGGGCATCCCGTCACAGCTAATTTTTTTCGTTGTACCCCAATTAATGTATGTATGAACTTTTCTTTCCAAAAAATATTTTAATTGTAGTTTAAGTCGCTCAAACTATTTGAAAAAAAATATTTCAATAAAAAAAAGACTATTTAAATAAACTAAAATTCGATATACTTTACACAGACAATTGTACTTGTTACGTTTAGATTTATAATTCATTAACAACATTTTTTGATAAAATTTAAAAACTTTTGGTATTATTATGTAACAAAAATAATATACAATCCCCAGTACAATAAATTGAATGAAATAATTAGTAACAATCAAAGAAAATAATTAAAATGTACAATAATAATTTTACCACACGCACTTTGATAGCAGATAAATGTAAGGTTCCCACGAAACGTCGAGTTTTAGTTAAAGTTAACGGTGAAGTTAAGAAAAGTTAACAATTCGATCGCGCCGCACTAGCGAGGTCAGTGTCTCCGCAGCGAGGTGCCTGCCTGTTCGATTGTTTCACTGTTTTTACTTGTTTTTTTTTACCCAATCAGGTTATTGTATCAATTAATACATTATACTAAAAATAAAAAGTATTATTATGTGACAAATATCAAGGCTTTATACTTCAATATAACTTCAGCCATTAAAACTTAACTTTTGAGTTAAGTAAGTAAGTAAGGAGGAGGAGAAGTGAGGAGTATAATTTTGTTTGATCGTTTATGTCTTTGGTGGAGTTCAGACTTCTAGTATTCATCTCCTACAGACTATTGTTCTATACTTTACTAACTGACCCAGTCACGTATTGCTGTGGCTCAGTTATGACATGTTGAATTAAAATGATTATAAAGTATTTGGTGTTACGGGGTAATGAGTTTGCTTCAAAACTTGATACAGAAAAAGCGCGGCTACGTAGTAAATAGATTAACAGAACACGTGCACCATAAAATAAACTGGAGTTAAAAAGAAATCCAAAATTAACACGTGGCGCCATCTATGTTGTATTTATAACAGTCGGTCCTACAGTTTTCTGTCAACAAACTAATTTAAAGAGCCATCTGTTCGAGATTGATGAAACTTACAATTAATAACAATAATCAACGTTGACAATCATTTGATTTGTAATTAAAAAAAATTTAATGTATTAATAAAAATATAAATTATCCTATTTCTCAAATTGGATCAAATTATACATAAATGCCAACTTTCATGAATATTGGTTGAGTAGTTTCAAAATGCATCATGGACAAACACTAAATTTTTATTGATGTGAAACATCTATAGGCGAGGGTAAACCTGATTGTTGGCGTGGCGAGACGTGGCGACGCGATGCCATGCGCAAGCGACTGTGCGCAATCTCTCTTGCAACACTGAGCCCACATTCCTATAGTATATACAGTGTTGCTTACTACGCATGTGTTTCACGTTTGCCAAGCGTCCCGTGACGGCTCACTTTTTTATATACTTAAGATAGGTTTTATCATGTGACCACAATCTCTCTGATGTTAAATGACAATGTCGAAGATAACATATACGCTAAACTCCCAGAAGATTGGCTCTCAATCTGCAGCTGCCGGAATACACCAACAGGTGCTTGGCGATAGATTTTCAAATTGACGGTGATAGCTAACCAGGCGGACTTGGAAAAAGCCTTACCACCGTACCAACGTGCTGTGGTTACACCACGATATTTTCCTTCACCGAAAAGCACAAAACTCCGACTCAACAAGGATTCTAATATAATCTATCGCCGCGGTATCTGAACACGTTATCGACTTAGCCAACTAGCGGAAAAAAAACTAAACAAAAAAAAAACAAAAATCTGTACAAATAAGTGATAGATTTATTCCTGTCTTTATACTAAAATTTATATTACAATATCGATGTTTCATCCTTCCTATTCAAAATATAATCCCAGTCTTCAATCTAGCCAGCTAATACATCAGAAGACTGTCACGTTTCCTTATGTGTTTACATATTACAAGTAACTTATAGGTCGTCCTTCATACTACAGAGCGAATAGAAGATAATCTTATTCACCATAAATGTTTCATTCAAATGTAAATTCTCATCGCTATCTGTCATCGATATAAGTACCGCGCCGTAGCGCCTGAATAGGGTAACCATGAAAACGGTTTAAATACACAATCGTGACATTTTCCTTTGTCTATTATTAAAGGCTTCAATATTTCAACAAAAAAACCACTGAGGTAAAAGTGTCTATAGGAGATATCGTAACCAGGCGACCAGCAATCTAGAATTTTATACTGAACTAGATACACGTAGGTACATTTTAAAATGCAGCGAATTAAAATGAAAGAAGCATAGACAGGGAAAAAGAAAAAAGAGGACATAGATTATCACAATTAACAATAATATTAATTGATATTTTAAATTTTTCTTTAAATGAAACGGGAAGCTACTATACTACGTGAAAAAAAAACAGGGAGTGTCGTAAAGACACGTGATAGTAGTGAAACTTTTGTAATACAAGGAAACATTTTAATTTAAAAAAAATACAACAAAAAAAAGCCAATGTCACGTGGTGTACCCATCCAAGTACTGATTCTTTAACACTCCTCTTTCTACATTTCTTATGGTTAGTATAATATATTTCAATTGTGTATAAATCATTTCGAGATCATGAGATCGATAAACTCGACCACTGTTTGTCAGATCACTATGAAAATTGGTATACCTGTTATTTCATGGGAAATTTGAAATAGAGTTTCTTATGGAAAGCTTTGAAATTCTGATCTGCAATATTTTTGTGTCGCGAAAAGTGGTGGAGGTAACCACAGTGTCGGGTAGAGTGTTGAAAACACCGATTCTCGTCCTATCACCGAAGTTAAGCAACGCGAACTTTGGGTGCCGTCAGTACTTCGATGAGTGACCGCCTGAGAGGTCCTCGTTACGTTGGCATTTTGTTGTATTTTTTCATTTACAATGTTTCCCTGTAATACAAAAGTTTCGCTACTATCGTGTGTCTTTACAACATATCCTGTTTTTTTTAATTGTTTTACTATAACTTACTTGCCACTAGATAAAGCTCCAGTGAATTTACTTTCATACCGTTCAACTGATCTTCATAAAAATTACAATGAGTGCATACTTAAACAAAGAGAATCCAGTAAATAATACCAAACGTCATTACTGCTAGAACAGTTTAATTACAACCAAAATACATGGTCACCCTACCATGATCTAACTCATAGATCGGTGCGCGTCACGTTAAATGACACTACGACCGTGATGGTGATCTAACAAGTTGCGTTTTTGCACGATTCACCTGCACGACCGCACCGCATTACAAAACATCCTAATGCTTTTAATTTATAAAACGATTTTACACTTTAAATACATCACGCTTAGTTTGAATTTCGGTTAATATTGTCTAAGTATAAAGATAGTGAGTATTTAATGTTATCTATGTGAGAATTTTGAGGCATCTGCCGTTTGAAAAGTTTTTGTTGGATTGAATCTGCGGCATTCCAATTAACATTGCCCGTTATTAGCACATCTGCGAACGAGATATTTGTTTTTCTCTTGGTAATAATATAATGATTGAGTTTTTGCGATTTTGCGAATAATGTGACTTTTTATTTAAGAATGTACTGTACTTTTCTCTCTTCAACCGGCACTTTAGAGTCATTTTTTGTTATACGAAATAGATTTAATCGTTTGACTACGATCTCATCTGCTGTTAAATGACGATGGTAAACGCGCTAAACCTAGATGTTACAGGTGGCTGACTCTTAAATGCAGCTGCCAGAACACACCTATAAGTGGTACATCATTATCAGCGTATACGAGATCCACTGCAGGATCATAGGCCTCTTCCCGATGGAAGGCATTGGCGGTTTAAGACTCTGAGAAATCCACAGTTTTGTATTTTCCAACACAAGGTGGTACTACAAGAATATTTATCAGATTCAGGGTTCCTTATATGGTTTCCTTCACCGAAAAGCTTGTGCTCATTCTCAAAGATGCGAAGCTACGTGGATCAGATACTATAGCCACTGAGCCAGCATTATTTGAATTCTTGTCAAAGTTTTATTGAAAAGAATAAATACTAATTCCGGTTCCATTGAGATAGTCTTCATTTTCTTCCGTATCAAATGCTTTCATGTATATATGAGACAGAGTTATCCTTTTAAGGTAGTGTAGACGAAAATGTTTTTGAAATTTTAGAGGGATTTTAAGATTACTACTTACGTTTATTATGATTAGTACTTGAATTAGCTTCACTGTAAGAAAACAATCAAACAATATAACGCATTATTTTTTTAAGATTACCAATAATATCAATTCAAGGATCTTATGACAACCATTTCAAGCCGGACACAACATTCATTCATTAATTTCATGAATTTGGTTTAATATTTGCATAAAACATGACAATCAATTACTGAAAAGTGAAAGTTGATATTTTTTCAACATTTTTTTTTATATAACATAATCTTCTTCTTCTATACATATAATAAAAATGAAGTGTCTGCATGTAATATCAAAATAATTTTTTTTTACTGATTGGGTACGAAAGTATACACGCTACTGATAACAAAAATGCAATTTTTAAAATTTTTGTCGGTCTGTCTGTCTGTCTGTTTGTTCCGGCTAATCTCCGAAACGGCTGGACCGATTTTGACGAAAATTTCACTCGCAGATAGCTGAAATTACAGCGGGTTACTTAGGCTACTCTAAATTAAAGTAGCTATTAACCGCGGCTTTGTTTGCAATGTTATCTCCAAAACGGTTGGACCGATTTTCACGGGACTTTCACCGGCAGATAGCTAACCTTATAAAAAATGATTTAGTTTATTTTAACATTAGACTAGCCATTAATCGTGGCTTCGCCCGCAGTACTATCTTCAAAACCGTTAGACTGACCTTCACGAAACTTTCATTGACAGATATCTGACTTTATAAAAAGTAATTCAAACAATTTTAGTTTATACTAGCTGTTAACCGTGGCTTCACCCGCAGTGCTATCTCGAAAACGGTTCGACCGATCTTCACGAAACTTTCACTGACAGATAGCTGACCTTATAAAAAGTAATTCAAGCAATTTTAGTTTATCCTAGCTGTTAACCGTGGCTTCGCCCACAGTGCTTTCTTCAAAACGGTTAGACCAATTTTCACGACACTGTCACTGGCAGATAGCTGACTTTACAAAAAATAATTTAGGCAATTTTAGTTTATACTAGTTGTTAACCGTGGCTTCGCCTGCTATGCTATCACCAAAACGGTTAGACCTATTTTCACGGGACTTTCACTGGTAGATAGCGAGCCTTATAAAAAGTAATTGAGGTTATTCTATTTTAGACTAGCAGTTATCCGCGACTTTGTCTACATAAATTTAGCAAGATCTCAAGTCATTCTTTATTTTTAATAAGAGAAATAATTATCAGCTTATTGTTTACAATTCGACATTATAATTATTAATAACTTTAATAATATAGAGGTCTTCCTAATGGGATTTTAGATTATAAACGTATCACCTAAAGAGTTCCATAATTCAATTTCTTGCGGAACAGACAAGCGTTTATTTTTTGTATAGTCACAGAATCTTAATTATAATGGCAATGTATATTAAATGTAATGTAAATGTAAATCTTTATAATAATATTTTAAGTTATTGTTTCATTAGTTCCTTATACAGTGTAAGTGAGCACTGAGGTAATTATATTGTGGGTTAAGGTTCCAAATATGTTGCTGATGACAAACCACATCTGGCACGCTGTTAGTATTTATATATCTAACGTACACGTTACATCCCGAACCCCCCCAAAAATGTGAAGAAATCTTCTTTTCTTTCTTCGTCAGTGAGAACGCGGACACCCCCCCCCCCCCCCCCCCCCCCTCCCCCCCCCCTCCCCAGCCTGCCACCCCCCTTCCGCCCCCCCTGGTGTTGCAAGTGTTTATAGACGGTGGTGATCTTTTATATAAGGTGACCCCCCTTTTTTTTTTTCTCCTATTATATAAAAAAAAAAAAAAGTTACTGTAAGTGGCGTGCATGTCGTATTTACAATTGCTTTTAAAGAGCGTTTCTATAATTGTACATAGTCTCACAATTTTATAATTCTTTAATACGATTTAAAAAAAGCGCGTGCAGAGCTGCTGGTACAGCTAGTTAATATAAATCACTCTACTTATATTTCCATGCGCAACAATGACTGTCATGAATCGCCTCACGTTAACGTCAAAAGGGCGTCAAATCACGTCACGATACTAAAGCAAGCACTTCTCGCTTTTCATCTCTTTCCTAGCATCGTCTCTTTCTGCTACCTCAACTTGTTTCCCTTCTTGGCCTTCTCTCGCTCTACACTCGCAAATACTGCAAATGTCACTTCACTCCTATCCACTATTAGCCAATAGAAATGTTTTCTTTATAAAATGGGAAAAAAGAAGTTTTCGATGCGATTTTAGTCTGCCATGTAGTGGCTTTTATATTTTATTCATAACCTTGTGTTACTTGCCTCTATATTCTGTAATATTGGTGGCATTTTACTTAATATAGTTCGGCTAATGAACACAAGTAAAGTGGATGGAAGATAATGGATGAAAAAACGGATTCTAAGATGCCACAAAAACTGCCTGGAAAGTTCTCACAGCACGGGGGTCACCATCTTGTTAGTACATTGAAATTATCACGAGATACTTGTTATATTACCTACTCGAGAATGGAAGTAATGATCTCGAAGATTGTCTGTAAAAAAAATACTATAGGTAATTAATTACATTACATTAGAAAAATGAATAACTAATATTAGGAAACCTATTTAGAAAGCCAACAATGAAGTAATAGAAACTAGATATTGCGTAAGGATAGTTTCACAGTCTAAAAGTTTCCTGACACCTCGACAAACGCATTTCATTTTAATTACAGCGAAACATATTACCACAGTACTGGTGTCTGAACATTGTTTGTAAATAAATATGGCTTTAAGAGGAGCGTACCGAAATGTGCTTGGCCTTAGTATCTACCTAGCCTTATTGTCATAAGCCTACCAATATCTCAATAACTATATATCGGTTTATTATATACATTTTACGGTTATTGTGGTTAAGTGAAATGGTGGAAAAATAATACTACGGAGCATGAATATTCAGAAGCCATAAAAACTCCCTACAAAGTTCTAACAAGGAAGAAAGAAAGAAAGAAAATATGTTTATTGCAACAAACACATGGATAACACAATAGTAGAAAAATAGAGTTACAAAAATGTAACAAGGATGTATAACAAGGGGTCACCATCTTGTTAGAACATTGAGATTATCGCAAAACACTTGTAATATATACCTACTCGACAATGGCAGTAATAATTTGGGAGTTTGGTTGCTAAAAAAAATATAATAATAAAATATCTGCACATTTCCTATTCGATTTTGAAGAATTCCCTGGTTGATCTTTGAATGCTAAGGTTCAATGCTAATGAAATTAAAATGGGACCTCCTTTAAAAACACCTCTTTACCAATAAACAATAAGTTTTCAAATAGGTTTATAAATGACGAAGGTCAGATGTAACAAACATGGTAATAAATATACAACCGAATTTAATACCTCCTCTTTATTGAAATCAGTTAAAAAATTCATAATGCAAACCTTCATGTTCGTTCGATTTTAATTTTATTTATTTATCAGAAAAGAGTCAAAGGAACTGACGCCTCCTGAATGGAAGAACTGAATCCTCGTCGCTAATTGACGTATTCCGAGATTTTGGATGTGTTTCTAATCTTATTGAATAAATAAGCTCCCAGATAAAAATACTGCAGCTTGTTTGTAAATCCGTTTACTACCAAGTGTCAAAATCACGAAAGTATATCAAATACCCACATGTTTTTATATATACTGGCGGGCCCGGCAAACGTTGTCCCGCCCTGATTACAAAAAAAATCCTTGACAAATTATATACCAAAACGTTCCTCATGAATCACTTTATCCACTGGTGAAAACCGCATGAAAATCCGTTCAGTAGTATTTGAGTTTATCGCGAACAGATACACAAATGTGGCAGAGGATTTTGTTTTAAAATATCTAATGATAATCTTTTTGTTAATTATCATGCATTTATGTTCTATTTTTAATTACGGAACGAAGTAGTTATTGTCTATGATCTGACGTCCCTAGTTGTCTACTACAGTCCACAGAAACACCCACGTGAAGTAACAGTGCTTGCATTGTTGCATTTCGTTCGGTCAGTGAGAGCTCCGGATACAGACCACCCCTTTCCCTCCCCCTCCCCCACTCTCCCTCGCCCAAACACAGGCTGGCAACTGTTGCGAGTGTCTATGGACGGTGGTGATCACTTAACATCAGGTGACCCGCCTGTTCGTTTGCCTCTTATGATATAAAAAAATTTCATTATACGATTGTCGATTTTGTATTTTAAAGTAAATTTTCATTTAATCCCTAAATGCGGAACCCTATATATCTATGGATACGAGATACAAATCACTACGTCGTTCTAACAGCTTGTTTGAACGATCAAACGGGTTCAAACAACGACTTTACAACTCCTTTATAGCACCAATAAACCACTAGAAAATAATATCAAACCCAGATATGTAATCAGTGGCACCTAGAGCCCACACGTGAAATATGAGTATTTTAAAATAGTTTTATAAAAGTGTACGTTACAATTACTTATAAACAGCCTGATTAATATTTTACATTAGTAAATGAATAATAGCTAATAACTTAAGGAACGAATATCATTTAGCGGATGATTAAAGTTCCTTAAATTGAAATGGAGAAACATGTTTTGCCTGAATATAAGAGAAATAGTATTTTTCGCAACAAGAAAACAGTAAACGTTTGCATAGTACGTATTAGTACAAGTAAAAAACCTAACCGTGAGAATATTAAACTTGTCACTGTTATTTTTACATGAAATGAACAATAATTGTACATATGATAATACTGAATTTATATCTCTACATAGTATCGCATGTATTATATATAACATCAGCCTGTAGTCCCTTGAGGAATTTCTTTTATACTAGCTTCTGCCCGGGACTTCGTCAGCGTGGAATGGTTACTTTGGGCTAACGTTAACATGCAGCGGAAGGTCTGCAAAGGAAAAAAAAACGATTTTGAGACATTTTCATCCGCTCCGCTCCTATTGGTATTAGCATGATAATATATACCCTATAGCCTTCCTCGATAAATGAGCTGTCTAACACTGAAATAATTTTCAATTTTCTGCTTTATAATATTAGTATAGATTTTATATTACGACATTGATGACAGAACTAAAAAAACATCGTTCTCTTGATAACTTTTTTTGATTTGAATATAAACACGTTCCTATTTTCACTAGTGAAATGGTACTATTTCATTAGGATATTCTCATTGCTATACAATTACACTAAAATAGCTAATATCTCCATAGTAACAGAAACCATATTATTGATGTGTGGAGTTCGATACCCTATTGGAAGGATTTTTAGATCGCCACTTCCATGGTTGGACGTTAAATATCTGTACATGTATTAGTTGCTTTGCGGGGTGGTAGGGTGTCTGTACCCGACTGGATCGCGACCACCGTACACCAGGTGGAACACCCGCTATAGTGGCACGTTTGGGCGTGTCGCGTTCCGGGATCAGCCGGTGTATATCCAGCAACCGGTGGGGGGGGGCAGTTTCAGGCCGGCATGACAGCGGCGACCAGCGATAGATAGTATGTCTTTCGTCGGTGGTCGCCATTGTTTTTGGATTGTACTGTGCTTACCATCAGGCACAGTACAGTCACTTTGCCGAGCTACGATAAAAAAAAAAAAAAAAAAAAAATAACTTATACAGTCTAAACTTAGTTTGATATCAATTAATTTTGCGTTTGACCATCTCATCTCATTTTAAATGACGTCATGGTCCAAAATACCAATCACGCTAAATCTAGAGGCGACTGGCTCTCAAGTACAACTGCTGAAACACCTATAATAGGTGCTTAGCGAGCGATATTCAACATGAAGATGTAAGGTGGCACGTGACATTATACAAAATTTTACCACCATGCTAAGGTTACATCGCAATGTATTTCTTTACCAAAAACTCCGGCCTATTCGCAAGGATTTAAACACACATTGATCGATACGGTGTCTGTACACACTAATTACTGATTCATCATCACTGCAACATACACGTTTTACTAAATACGTACAAATTTTAAATACTTTTTTTTTTCGAACTGACTACGCTATTGACCTAGCAAGGTCTTAACAGCTTCACCGGACTACGAATTTTAAATACAGTTATTGATTGCACAAACAAATGACTAAAATGTCCCCCATTGGAGTCTAAATACGTTACTGTTCACAAAAGCGATACTTAGCGCAAAGGGGCTTAACTATATACTCCGGCGTACCGTCCAATAGAAAATATAAGGGCCATAATGTGCTGTGAATCCAGTTCTTAATCTAGGTCCGAGCTTATCTCCTGTATCTAGACCTATGTTTTATATCTTCAAGCGTGTGCCGCGGGTTGGTATACATGTCGATGTAATTGGTACTGAATGCATACATTTACTCAAAGTTGAACAATTTTTTATGCAGTATTTAGAAAAATTCAAAGCACTTTTAATTAAGAACATAATATTAATATATTGAATCGTTTATTTACAGATTACGTCCGTGATATACAATATCTACGAATTTCTGGTAAGTTATCTACGAATAATTCGAAATCTTTTACACATCATCTCGTATTATTCTTCACGATTGATTATAATATATATTTATTTTGTTGTTATTTGATATTAGCTGATGTCGCTGACTTTATTCATGCGAGAATATTTTTAATATTGTGGATTAAAAATTGTGTAACGTATAAAATATTGCTTAATAAATTTCAGAAGTTTATTTTAAGATAACACTCATTCAAAGTAATGTCGGAACTAATAAGTTTGAACTGTTTTTCACAAAATTAACTACATTAATCGCCAAACTTTTTGACCGCTCTTAATATAGTTACTTAGGAAACAAACGTATAAATAAATTCCATTTTTAGATTCCTCCAATAATATTTTTATTTTATATTGACTATATTACGCGCAAAACCGAATGTACAGCTACAATCAGAGTGGCCAAAAAAATTGACAATGACTATACGAGTGTATAGTGTAGTTATCTACAGAAATGCGGTAAAAAGGAAGGAAACTGAAACAAAAAAGACCGAAGACCCACCAACAGCATTACCTTTCCGATGAGTGACGTTTCAATTAAAAATAATTTATTTGTAGAATGAAAACCGACCGCGCATTGATATCGATCTTTTGTGTCGGCGCATCACTAGAGCCGCTTTCATCGTCCCTTGAATAGTGTTGTTACACATTCCCCTTTGTGTAAAGTAATTATCGATGAAATGACTCGACGTACAGACGTTGTGTTTTGTTAAGGCAATTAATTCTTTTGAATAGGCTTTTTGTTATTTTCTTGATTGAAGGGTTTCGATGTTTGAATAAAGTTCGGTGTGTTTTATGATTATGATTTATTTTAATTAACTTACTACTATATTCACTATTTCCTAATATAGGAAGATATAGATGGTAAAATCCAAAATAATATCGTAATTTCGAATCTAAGTTTGTTTTGCTTGTTTGTTGCGCTTTCACGCTCTAACTACTCAAACGATCGCTACGTAATGAAGTATATAAAAAATAATATACAGTACATCTCAACCAGAAAATAATACTGTTTTGGAGAAATAGCTCAAGTCTACACTAACGCGAGAGAAGTCGCGAGCAAAAGCTAGCATTAAAGATGTATATGATACGTTCTGTATTACTTCCTGAATATTAAATAACACATAAATATAAGCAAAAATAATGAATATATATAACTAATTCTCGATCAAAACGCAACAGTTATAAATTCGATTTACACTTTCGTTATCATTAATATTCACGAGATATTTTTCCCACATTTGTTCAATCCACATCACAACAGCCACGGGCGAAGTTTGGCCTTAAATTTTAATACATCACAATAATTACAACAATATCCTTGACAAGTAAATACAAATCATGTGCCGAGATTGAATTAGATGAAGCGGAATGCTTGTTTTCCCACGCGTACGTACAACCTTGCACTTAAATTTAGATATATCATATAGGAATAAAGAGTTAGCGTTAGCGATAAATCTCTACGTAAAATGTTTTGCCTTATAATTAATAATTAGATATTTTCAATGCGTGCTTCTACAATTTAAAAAAGAAAAAAACTTTAAATTCAAATTTGAAACTTGAAAGAAATTATAAACAAAACAAGCGCGCGCGAGTACGTAAGTGAAGTGGATGGAAAATGGCATGGATTCTAACTTACCATACCAATTCCCTGGAAAGTTCTAATAACACGGCTACCATCTTGTTACTTAATTGAACTGATCTCAAGACACTTATAATTTATACCTCTCGACAGAATAAAAAACAAGAACGAGATGAATTACATCAATACAATAATAAGTTTGTTCCCGATAGTGCAGAGCTAAAATTAAAAATAAACTATGATGGTATGTTAGATGGATTATGACCTTTGCTTATTTAATAAATTGCCAACAGAAGCCTCTACAGTGTGTGAAGTGACGTTATAAACGAGCTATAAATATGCTTGAACGAGATTAGGTAAGGGAGCGTATGAAGTATAAGGATAGGACGGGGTAATAAATAATGATGATTGGCCTTCTGGGAGACAGCTGGTGTTTTAGCAGTCTTTTTCCTTACCGCGGAAGGCCTGATGTAAGGCTTTTATGAGGTTTTAGTATATAAGAGTCTCACATAACCCTCTCCTGAGCGAGAGTATACCTTATAGGTTTCCCAGAAAAAGGTATTTAATATGAAAGATGTAATTTGTAAACGAATTACTCTGTTTATAGCGTACTACCATGGAAATTATATTTATTATTTCCCACACAATCGTATATTAAATTAATGTAAAAAGTCAAACCAATATGTATCTCTATACGTCATTTTGTATTAATTTAATTAATTGTTTTGTGTGTGAATTTACAATAAATTCGAAGGATATCCGAAGATAAATTCGATTGACAAAATATTGAAATGGTTTTTGTTACATTAATAAACGAGTTACTATGTTAGGTATTGGTAATAAAAAAATAAAATGTCTCTTCTCTCTTTTTAAACATAGTCGTCATACAAATATATAATATCCGATAGTATCCGATTGGGGTCGGATCAATCTAGCCTTTTTTTTCTACATGGGGAAATCCCTACGGATATCCACCCTAACTGGGCAGCTGAGGGTGGGATATGTCCGACTTGCACGAACTAAAACCCCATGGTGCCTCCTTACACCTATTTGGGCGGGGAGCAGGAACTGCCTACGGCACTGCGTCTACTCACACGGCAGGTGCTGGCTCCTCATAAGGGGCCCCTTCTGCGGCCTGCGTGGGTCAAGATAGTAGAGCCCTCAGGGAGGGGCGGGTGTTAAACCCCCCCCCGATCAATCTAGCCTGTTTCAACCCTAGTAAGACACTACTTTGCGCATTCACCGCTAAGAAAACTCCATTCACTGTGATCCGACAATTCCAAGACACACCACTTACCATCACAGAGAGTATTGGGATCCTTGGTGTCAAAATCTCCAGCGACGTACAGTTTCGTAGTCATGTGGAAGACAATGTTAGGTTGGCATCCAAAAAGCTCGGTGTTCTGAATAAGGCGAAACGGTACTTCACCCCTGGGCAAAGACTGCTGTTGTACAAAACGCAAGTCCAACCCCATATGGAGTATTGTTGCCATCTCTGGGCGGGAGCACCAGGATACCAACTTGGTTCATTTGACTCAGCTCAAAGATGAGCTGTGAGAATTGTTGGCGATCCTAAGCTCTTAAACGGTATCGAACCATTAAGTTTAAAAAGAGACGTCGTCTCTTTATGTGTGTTCTACCGTTTGTATAATGGGTTGTGTTCCGAGAAATTGTTCAACATTATGCCTGTGGCTACTTACCATCATCGTACCGCTCGTCATCGACAAGGAATTCACCCTCATATCTTGGAACCGAAATGATCTCGGACGGTCTGGTTCCAGAGGAGTTTCCTCCCACGAACACTCCAATTGTGGAATGAGCTTCCAGCTGAGCCTTAAGACTACAGTATGGAGTTCTTCAAGGGGAAAGTAAATAGGACATTAAAGGGCCGGCAACGCGCATGTGACACCTCCGGTGTTGAAAGCGTCTATAGACTGCGGTGACTGCTTAACATCAGGCGGCCCGCATGCTTGTTTGAAACCATCGTGATATAAAAAAATATATATCACAATCAAGACGATTCGAACAACACCTCATATGCTGAAATCTATCGAAATTTAGACTAAATAGCGTAATATACATACTTTAGACGCAGTCGGATAAAAAATTAACACTATAATGAAACCCATTAATTTACCAGATCATTTCGAAGCCTCACATACTGATAGTAGCCAAATTAACTAATTTTCATCATGTATGTGGTGTTGAGGATACAGTCCGGCTATTTATTTATTTAGATTCATCTTCATTAATGTAACTCAGATACTCTTAATCTTAGGATTATTTAATCTAATTTGTAAAATAGATTCACGTAAGCAGTTATATAAATCGCTCTCGCTATACCTTATCAATATAACACCTACCTATCAATCCTTACACGTCCGGGTACAGCCCACCAAGACTTGAACTTAATTAGAGCACTATTGTAACAAATAGCATCATAAATTCGGTAATGAAGCAATCTAGTATTCGTACTGCGTAGTCTTGTTCGGATAATTTGCAATTTAAATACATTTAGACTTAGCGATCTTGTTTCGAATATATCTTAATTTAAATTACAAAGATTTATTATAACGGTTATGTTTTATCCTAACTTATGAATAAATAAAATACAAATAAAAAAGCATGTTTATTCCACTACATTGTTACATTATTAAAGAAAATACAATGTTTTTATCATTAATTTTCGTGGACCCCTTTTCGGGTAAACGCCTCCTCCAGAGAAAGCCAAGTGTTGCGACTCCTTGCAGTGTCTGTCCAACTTCTACCAGCTATAGATTATAGTTCGTCTCTTCATCGAGCTTTTGGCCGTCTTATACTTCGTGTATATCCGTGCGGCCCGTTCCACAGAGTTACAGTTTTTGTCCATCTGTTATCTGGTATACGAGCCACATGTCCTGCCCATCTTCATTTTAAACTGCGAGCAAAGGATAGAGTATCTATTACTTTGGTTTTCTCTCTTCCTTTTTTTTTATAGTAACTTATAAATACGGATTTGTTTGTTATCTTTCCACGTCTTGACGTCGGATCGTCGCGAAATTTTAAATTACGCTTTGTCTGGAATATAGACAAGGACATAATCCGCGAGAAAAATCTAGTATTTTATAATATTAATAAATTTAACTATATTTTTTGTAGTTTCGGATATAATAAGCTATCAAGTCTCATAACACATGATGTAGTTTATAATATTAAAATATTAAAGGGTCATTTGTATAGACCTAATAACGCATTGCAAACTGCATGTTTTATGCCGTTGAACAATATTATTAGTCCTTGCTTAATCACAGCAAATTAGGTACTATTTGTTAAAACAAAACAAATAAATTAGCTATAGCATAATGTATTTTGTGTAAACATTCTACATGCTTCAAAATCTATATATGCTAATTTTTTGATACGCTACAGCGCTATCTAGTGGTGAAATGTGTAGTATAAAATCCTTCTCCATGAAGAAACACTTAAATAATCACTACTAGCGGGACTGGCGGACGTTGTTCCGCCCTGATAATAAAAAAATGACAAATTATTTGCCTAAACCTTCGTCAATAATCACTTTATCTAATGGTGAAACCCGTATGAAAATCCGTTCACTAGTTTTTGAGTTCATCGCGAACAGACAGACAGACGTGGTAGAGGACTTTGTTTTATAATTCCTACTATATGTAGTGATAATCGGTCAAGTGGTGTTCAAATTTATCAATCTCAGAGAAATACACCAACATCCATTTTATATGTAAACTAGTTTTAGCTCGTAGTTTCGTTCGCCGTAATCTAGATTTTGGAAATACAGTCCATTTTACTCGCTGATACGAATAATCTAATTTTCTATAGGTGAAATAATTTTTAAAATTGTTTAAGTATTTTTTTCTTAACTATTTTTATTCAATAAGTATCCATCACGAACAAAAAAAAGCATTTTTTTTATTTTTATAATTGTAGTAAAGTTATAAATAAATATGAGAAAATTATATGAACATTAAAACTTAATGTAACTTTTGATAGTAAACCTATAACTCCACCTTTATTTTGTAAATTGTCATGTTCATAAAAAATATAAAGTTTATTAATTGGGTCAGAATACCGTTTGTAGTTCGTTAGTTGGTAATTTATGTCGTAAAATATCGGTAATTTTGACGAACAAAAAATAATGAGTCATGAGATGTAGCGGTTTTAAAATATATATACAAAGTACTTTAAATATTTATATCTAATAGATGGCAGAGCAATTCCTTACCTTCATACTTCCTTATCAGATGTAGTAGTGATCTTTAAATAAATACTAAATACGTCTAGGAACCTAAAAAATAAAAACTAACATGTGACTTTGAGGTTGCATCAAAAAATTACTATATCTTAAAGAAGTGAAACCTTCGAAAAGAAAGCGAAAATACCGTATGTCTCAATGTTCTCCAATACCCTAAGGTAAGCGAGACACTGCTCCCATTCTTCTTGATACAGTATTTAGCCCCATCACTTTTCGTCTCAGAAAAAGATCGCGGATCTGAATTACAAAACCCTCGTATAAAAAATTTCACTTCAAAAACTCGATTTAGTCCAAACCAGTGTTGTAAATGTAAAGATAATTCTGTACGTCTGTTATATCTATACGGCCAAACCTGAAATAGTAATTTCAATGATATTTATCATACATATAGTCTGAGAACGAGAATGAATTATAATGCATTTTTATAATGGTATAGAATAAAGTAACTAAACACTAAACTAATTAACAGATAAATGTATTGAGTTATGAAAGTTAATTACAGGAAGGTATTTATAACATTAATTCTGGAAGACCTTGTATAATTTTTTTTTTGTTTGCGAACGATTTTTGTTTTGTTTTACATCGTTTAATATGTTACATATTTGTACCTTTTTAAACAGTGTAACGTTCAGATATGTTTACAACTAAGTTTAGATGCTCCTTGAAAATATTTCACTACAATGAATTAAACATTGCGCCGCTCGTCGCTTGTAACTTGGGCCATACGCTATAAGGTAGTTCTCACGCGGCGGAATGCAGAGGCGTTTTCACACTGGGTGGATAATTAATAGGTCTAATGAATTCATATGCCTACATGGCGACTATTTCAGGTCGGAAGTACACCTTGTAAGTAATTAGTGTGTATTAATTAGGACGTACATGTTCATGTATTTCATACCAAAACGGGCCTTTATAAGATAAATGATAGACGTATGTGTTGTGCGCGGATCACGCAAAAACTGCCGGACAGATTTCAATAATTTTTTTATAATTCTACTACTTAGACACTTAGTCCTTGCCTAAACAAAAATATCAGTATATCTTTATTTTATATAGAGTTATTAAACTTACAACTATTGTAAGTACTACGAATAATTAAAGAAATTTTGTAAGCTATTATATAGTAGTACTAGCTGTAGCCGCGACTTCGTCTGCGTGGAAGTTTATATAAAAGCAGTGATTAATAGAGTCATCTGAATGTATTAAGTCCATTTACTTGTCAACTTTTCTCTCGTACTTACACCGCGTCGTCATTAAAACTACAATAACTTTTGATAGAGTAAACCGATTTTAATTAAACAAACACTAAGTTATTCCCGAGGATATGTTTTACGATTTTTGAGGAACAAATTGCGGTTTTATTGTGAATCTCGTACTTTAGCGGTGATGCGTGTTCATACAGACAGATAGACAGACAGACAGACATTTCAATCACAAAATGATTAGAATGTATTCTATTCCTTATTGCTAGACATCTGCAACAATTTTTTTCACGAAAATCGAAAAAGTACAGACACCTTAGATTTACATTCTTATTATATGTATTATATTATACTAGCGGGCTCGGCATGCGTTGTCCCGCCCTGATTATAAAAAAAAACCCTTGACAAATTATATACCAAAACCTGCCTCATGATCACTTTATCCACTGGTGAAAACCGCATGAAAATCTGTTCAGTAGTTTTTGAGTTTATCGCGAACAGACAGACAGACAGACGCGTTAGGGGACTTTGTTTTATACTATGTAATGATTATATATGTATAGATGTATAGAAGATGATAGTAAATTTTGTAATTTTGTATTTTATATTTTTGCTTCCATTTCTTTAATGTTTCATCTTCGGTAATAAAGAGAAGTGACGAGTATCAGCTAGCTTATCAGAGAGTTACGGTAAAGAATACAGGGTACCACTATTCAACCATAAAAATCCATAAAAAAAACTTTTTCCGAAGGATAGGAGAAGTCAACATTAACATAATCGAAGCCGCAGGCATAATCTGTTTAATATATAACACGAGTCACGTAAGGGAATTATTTATTTGAACTTCTTAAAAAGTGTCAGACTAGTGCCATACTCGCTCAGCTAATTACTAGTCTCAAGTCGCTTTTAGTCAAGCAACTTGTGTGTTACGGCAGCTACAATTGAGAGCCAGCGCTTTTATATTTAATATTTTACCATCATGGCTACATTATTGTCTTACATCAGGTGGGATTGTAGTGAAACATTTAAATTATGATGAAATAAATAATAGTTTAAAAAAACTAAAAAAACACGCTTTCATAAAAAATCCAACTAAAAAACAGAAAATAAAATTTAATAAATTTGGATTAAGAATAGTGTAAATTAGAAATAAATGTATATTTTTGTAAAAAGTGACAAAAAAATGATAAAAATACTGATATCTGGAGGTGCTGATATTAACAGTGACGCATCGCATCCAAATTTCTTAATCCAAATTTATTAAATTTTATTTTCTGTTTTTTCGTTGGATTTTTTATGAAAGCGTGTTTTTTTAGTTTTTTGAAACTATTATTTATTTCTCATTTTTTAGTTACATTTTTTAAACTTTTTTTTTTCGGATTATTGCATTGTCATCGACCTTTGACAGGTGTGCAAAGTTTGAATTAAATCTAATCGTTCAAAGTAGGACAAAATCGAGCTCAAAGGGGTCGGTTACATACATACATACAGGTGAAGCTAATAAAAGCGTGATAAAAAAAAGTGGAGGCAGTCACAATGACTACAGACAGAATTGAAAACTCAAAACATTAAAATAACTGTGTTCTCTTTTGAATTTTTACATTAAATACAGTGTGAATGACTATATTTCAATTTGAGAATTTGTTTATTGAAATTATTAACATTAGTGTGGTTCTCATATCTATTGGCACTCGGAGCAATAATTATATACACTTTTATGAGGTACATTAATCCATCAAACTTATGATGAGCTGCAAAATATCAATATTACATGCACACAGAACCCTATACTACGTGTAGCTAAACTGACGCAAGCCGCACAAGTGCAATACGGCCGGTCAAACTTCCTGACATAATGACGCGAGATTATAAATTTATCTCCTGCATGCAATAAAGATGCAGTCCTCTTCAAACAGGTCGATGACAACTAGATTGAGTAACACGTATTTCGTCATCGATCCGAACGCGTTTGATGTCGAATCGAGCCGAGTAAACCCGATTCATCGTCACCGACCCGAGCGTTATTTTTCATGGTTCAGTGCGCTCAAAGAAGGTTTTACTTCAATAATCTGTTCAAACAAACCCTTTAGTTGGATGCCGGTTCATTTCTCATACTAATTATTATCTCTCAAGACGATCAGAGCAGCGGCTATAAATAAGTCAGCGCTCGCATCCCGAGACCCAGTTATCGGCTACCTTGGAATGAGTAAGATTTATTCGTTCTGAACTCTTGATAACGAGTATCAAGTCTTTTAGCGTAACTAGAATCAAACAGCGGTTTATTTATTTTCACTCTACATACAAAGGTAACGTTTTTCGAGTGAATGTACGTAGGTATATATTTTTACGAAACTTTGTAAGGGTACAGAACATGTCAAAAAGTAGACTATTTTGAATATATGGACACGAAAAGCACATCCTCTTTTACACAGCCTTCTGTAGCCAGTATTCTCTTTTGAATTTTTAAATTAATTATATTGTGAATTATTTAAAATTCATAATTTGTATACTGAAATTTTTAACACTAGTCTGATTTTCACATGCATTGGCACACGGAGCCAATCAGACCTATGTGAGCTGCAAGATATCAATATTACATTTACACAGGCCCCTATACTACGCGTCGCTAGTCAGACGCAAGCCGCGCAAGCGTAATACGCTCGGTTACGCGTCATCACGCGAAATTATCAGTTTATCTCCTGGCAAAAAATACCGCTCGACGCGACTAAAGAATTTTTCACTTCAAAATTTCAGAATCTGTTTAGTAATCTCCAAGATTATTTGCTTCATACAAACGGTAACTTTTTACAATTATAACATAGAAATAAAAATGTTTTTGCTTGGGCATATAAATATCAACTAACCTTCTCATAGCGTTATGTAAGTGTCAGATAGTTTACTATTTACATAATTCGGTTTAAGTAATAAATTTTAATAATAAACGATGTAATAAGAAGACAATGCGATCATCGACCCCGGAGCACAGCGAAGGGCTAGGTTCACCTGCGTCTGCCGAGCTAAGCAGAGCGGATCGCATTTAGCTAGATAACGGGTCGAAATGATAAACTGCCCGCGGTCTATGAGCGCCTGGTATTTTCCAGTCGTGAGCGCTGTATCTGCAAGGTTATTATAACATATTAAGGGGTCGACAGAAACTTTACTGCTTATATAAATATGAATTTCCTCATTCCTCGTTGAAACAGTGGTGTAATTTTTTTTACATCAAACTGATATGTCACATTTCATATCAGACGAGATTGTTAAGAAATCCTAAAACTTATAAAGAATGGGAACGTCACGCTGGGTTTAGTGACGCATTGAATCTTGTATATACCGGCTCCAGTCGTTGTCAGCCATGTTTATTATATGACGAACAGTGCATCCTAAAAATCAGAAGTTATCACTTCTATCGTATGGTTATAAGCACACAACCACTTTTTTATAGTACAGTGCTCCAACTTCTACAGTTGAACATATTAATAAGATTTTGGTTCAAAGAAAGACCGGAATTAACGTATTTTAAGGCGCAGAAAACATTATTTCGTTTCCGCTTAAATTAATGTAAGGTTATCTTTCGTAAATTTGTCTGTTTCACATGTGACAATACAATTCAAGGCCTTGGCGGTCCTTTTAAGACGGAGATCTCAAAATGACGAATCATTTTTTTAATTTCACGATATCGTAATTTGTAAATTTAAATGGGTTAGGAAAGAAAAGTTCGTACAAATGAAAAAATAATTTAAAAATACATTTTATATAAAATTTATGATAATGATATGAAATTTATTATAACATAATTTGTTATTTTTCAAAGTGTTTCAATAAATCAGGTATTCTTTATGGTTTTGGATTGTCCAGGAGTTAAGTTACAATTAAGATCCCATTGCATATTTTAACACACTGAATTCTATATGAATTCAGAGTTACTACACGTACAAAGACACATAAAACAATATCTTAGATTTTTTAACACATTTACCGTAAACTATTCGTAAGCAGGTGTTAGTAAGATCTGTTATTACCACTCGTTATCAGTACACGGAATTTAGGAATGTACACGGGTCCAGTACATAGCTATTAAGTACAAAGTAGCCCGTTAAGCCCTTTCTAATACCCGCTTACACATTTAACCGATCGATTTCGATCTGTCTTTCGAACAGAGCTCCCAATTAAAACTTCCGACACGGCTGTCTTGTTAATAGCTTATTTCTGCGCTAGTAACAGAGCCACCCAAGTAGCCTGGTATTCTGTGATGATTTTTAAC
This sequence comes from Antheraea yamamai, assembly GCA_036509395.1. Classification (NCBI taxonomy): domain Eukaryota; kingdom Metazoa; phylum Arthropoda; class Insecta; order Lepidoptera; family Saturniidae; genus Antheraea; species Antheraea yamamai. The sequence goes on along the minus strand of AP028434.1, from coordinate 3,148,054 downwards.
ACGTTTTTTTTTTATTATATCACTGTACTATTTGTTTGTTTGTTGGGAATTTCGCAATCAATTTTCAACTGGCTTGTATCTAACAGAATACTTTTGCAAAATTTCACACAAAAATACTACAAAACAATAAAAATATTTTATTAGAATTTATATATAGGTATATGTAATTCTTCTATGCGTGTGTATGTGACTGAACTAAACTAAGCGGCTGGACAGACTGGTGGATTCAAGAATGGTTTAGATTCACCATGGCACCCGATAGATGGCGCTGCGGTTGAATTTTAGGTTTTTTTAATTGTCAAGCCAGGACAACGTTAGCCGGGACTGCTAGTTATCATATAAACCTTTCGGCAGAAATTCTCTGAACATAGTCAAAATCTATCAAAATTCATTGCATAGCTTAGAAATAATAATGTAGTACACAGACAGATACGAAAAAAGACTGCCTTATAATATCTATAGGTTTATCAGGTATAATACTAACATGCTTATTTTATACCAACGGTGCCCGCGGCTCCGTCCGCGTGGAATCTAATGTAAAAAAAACGACTCATAAAATCATCTGAATATATTAAGTTCATTTACTTATCTATTTTTCTCTCGTACTTAAGTCGCGTGAGGTTTTATGGTGAACGCAGTACTTTACTTGTGATACATGTTTAAACAAACAGACATATAGACATACAAACAGGTATTTCTAAAAATGATTGGAATGTATTTTGTTACTTATTCCAAGACATCTGCAACACTTTTTTTTCTCACAAAAAAGTACAGACACGTTAGATTTACATTCTTATTACAAGTAAAGAAGAAGATTTTTGTAAACGACAAAATATTGTATTAACTAGTATTTGTTAATTTTGTATGCTTACTAAGTCTACTATTTTTAATCGCTGTTATTTACTGAAATAATCCGAACAGTTATTCGTTTTTTTTTTCGAACTGTCTACGCTATTGGCCTAGTAAGGCCTTAACAGCTTCACCGGACTACAACTGTTATTCGTGATTATTACTAGCTACTTGATTAATATCGCTATATTTAATAGAAACTTAATCGATTTGCGTTTTATATAATTTTATATTTGTTATAAGCAACCGTAACTATTTTTTTTCCATTGAATAAATTGATAAACATATAAAATTATTTATACGCATCCAATCATATGCTAAAAATAATCCAACACTTAAATAATAATGCAACGAATACAATAGATATAGTATTTATCTGGAACAGTCATTTTAAAATTGAGTAAGGACATAAAAACATCAATTTAGTCATCAGTATAAAGTATCGAAGAACACTATGCGTCAATTCATTGATAAAACCAACCGACGATTATATGTCGTTCGATAAATCGCTCACAATTACCACGATTATATTTCTCTCTGGTATAATTTAAAAAAAATTAACGTCGGCTAGTTATTTAGTTAAGCTGTGGTACGTGATGTAGTTTTTATAACGTCGCTAAACATTTTTCTGTTATCTATAACAAGGCGCTGTTTACGCTTCTGCCAGTGTCAGATAGATTTTGTATATGGTTATAATAAAGTCATTCTATACTGTTAACACTTTCTTTATTACTCCGTGTGGTATATTCATAAAATTGCATAAATAGGTGTATCCAAAGATCACGTTTTCATAAAATAAGTAGCAGCAATTTTATAACAATTTATTTTTTTTGACAATTTAAAGCTTGCACCTTAACGCAAAGAGATGAGGTAAACGTACCGAACTGTTTTATCTTTTCCTGCTTATGTATATAGATTAGTTTATGTATAAAATATGTATGTTGATATGTCTGTTAATATGTTTGATCAACCTCGATGAACATTGGCAGGTATTTGAACTTGAAGATTATTTACACAATATTCATTTTGATATAACTCAACTAGTTATAACTAATCTTCATTACATAGTATAAAACAAAGTCCCCTACCGCGTCTGTTTGTCTGTCTGTTCGCGATAAACTCAAAAACTACCGAACGGATTTTCATGCAGTTTTCACCGGTGGATAGAGTGATTGATGAGGAACGGTTTAGTATATAATTTGTCAAGGATTTTTTCATAATCAGGGCGGGACAACGTCCGCCGGGCCCGCTAGTTATATATAAAATTCTTCTCTACGTGTGTATGTCATTGAACTCCTCCTAAACGGCTGAACCGATTTTAATGAAATTTTGTGTGCGTTTTCCAGTGGATCCGAGAATGGTTTAGATTCACAATGGGACCCGGTAGGTGGCGCTGCGGTTGACTTTTAGGATTTTTTTTTATTACCAAGGCAGGACAACGTCCGTGGGCCCGCTAGTCTTCTATATAAATAAAAAATCAACGTCGAATGTAAGCACAACATTTCGGAACTGTTGCACCTATATAACCTATATACATTTTTCAACCATTCTTACTTTTCGAAGGTATCCCTAATGCCACATGATTCTTGTTCACTAGCAAATTACAATTTCCCAACCAAACAACCTAACCTCAAAAATAATGGCGGCGATTTGGAACCAACGCCCTCTGGTTTGCGAAATCACATAGTCGTTACGCTTGAGCAGTAAAGGTGTGGCCTGGAATGTTCGATCGTAATTTGTTTAACAATTGCGCCGCGCAGGACTGTAACATGGGCATTGGTCATTCATTACGTTCGGAGGTTTACTATCACGCAGTGTATCCCATGAGATCGGCATGAATTGAATGATGTGTGTTATAGTGATTTATCTTTAAACTAGTGGGTCCGGCAGACGTTGTCCCGCCCTAATTATAAAAAAAAATCCTTGACAAATTATATACCAAAACATTCCTCATGAATCACTTTATCCACTGGTGAAAACCGCTTGAAAATCCGTCCGTTTTTGAGTTTATCGCGAACAGACAGACAGACGCGGTAGGGGACTTTGTTTTATACTATGTAATGATTGGGGAATTTTTTAAGCGGAATATGTCCGGAACGACGTCTCAAAGCGGTAACAATTTCAACCCTAGACCAGACACCTTTATCGATCCAAGAGTTTTAAAACACAACATTCACACGTGAAAAGGACTTTATTACTACACTAGCTTTTACCCGCGACTTCGGACGTGTTAATGTTATATAAATCTATCCCTCGGAATAGGTTTTGTTTTTCTGGATAAAAAGTACTCTATGTGCTATTTTTTTTTCGACTGGCAGGCCTTTACAGCTTCATCGGACTTCATACAAATAGTTCATGATTGGTTGAATAGCTAGGGTGTGACAACGCAACAAACAAACAAATTCGCATGTATAATAGTAGTTAGGATTACATCTATCACACATATCGCTATTATAAAACTGGCACAGGTTTTGTTTGTATCATAACAATCATAATGTTATCAGCTTATGTCGTAACATGTTGGATTAATGTATCAAGGAATAATTCTTAAGACGGTATCGGGCCGTTCGTACACTGAAAGCTAAAATAATAAAGATAATTGAGATTACCAATATTACTTTTTTTTAATCTATATATATATTAGAGATTCCCACCTATATATTGACTCATCACGATATCTCTGGAACCATAAGGCGTAGCGACTTGAAATATGGTAGGAATATTCCTTTCGCCGAGTAGAGGTCAGCTAAGAACGGATTTTACGAAATTCCACCCACAAGGGGGGTTGCGAGGGGGTAATCAGGGCGGGACAACGTCAGCCGGGCCCGCTAGTACTTTATAAGTGTTTTTAGTTTTATTATTGGCAACCTATCTTCAAGTAGATTATCACTGCCATTGTCTAGTAGGTAATGATTTTACAAGTTACTTGCGATCATTTCAATGTTCTAACAAGATGGTCGTCTTCTTATCAAAACTTTCCAAAGTTTTTGAGGGAACGGAAAGTCAGAAACCAGGTGGTAGAGCCACGCTGAAGCTACTATTGATTTCAGCATAAATGCGTCGTCTCGCTCGGGGTAGTACCACCCTCTCATAGGAAACCGACGTGAAGTAACAGTGCTTGCATTGTTGCGCTTCCCCTCCCCTCCCCTTCTCTCCGCCCTCCCTCCCTTTCCCTCAAATACAGGCTGGCAACGCACTTGCGACACCTTTGGTATTGCTAGTGTCTATAAACGGTGGTAATCACTCAACATCAGGTGACCCACCTGTTCGTTTACCTACTATGACGTTGTATTATTTCCCATCCAATTCACTTATGCACAACAATCAAACTATATTACGTAAAACACCACCAATATTACATAATATAGAGTCAAATAACACAAAATTATGAATAAAATATAAAATCCATTACATGACATTCCAACATCTCGCTTTATCGGTTTTAGCGTCTGACCAGAACCTCATCTGATGTTAAATGACCATATGATCTAAGATGTGAAACACACCAAACCTAGAGGGGACCGGCTCTCAAGTGCAGTGGATCACACCAACAGATCCTTGGTGACAGGTTTTCAATTTGAGGGTAGTATCTAGCCAGGCGAACTTATAAAAAATTCTACCATCAAACTATGGCTTCATCACGCTGTTGTCCTTACCGGAAGCTCCGAATCAGTTGCAAGCATTCGAACCTACATCCATCGACGCTATGCCCAAACACGCTATCAACTAAGCCTTGCTACTGAAACAGAAATTGAGTAAAGATAAACACGATGAAACCATATCATGGTGGTAGGACTTTCTCTAAGTCTCCCTAGCTAGCTACGATTACACAAAATCGAATTGCGAAGCACCCGTTCGTGTACTCCGGCTGTTACACTTGAGAGCCAGTCGCCTCTAGGTTTAGCGTTTTTACCATCTGTGACCACATAAAAAAATAAAGATTTTAATGGGATCAATCCATAAATTTAAAGAAGCACTATTGTGACTCTATGATAATTAAATACATCCAGAAACACGGGAAGGAAAATACTAAAGATATGTATAGGTTTCGTTAGCTTCACTGCAGTATAGCACATACCTAAAAACACATCAATTACAGACAAACAACTGACGAGACCTCGTCAAATCTAATTTTTGTTTGATGACTTTTTGATTGGATTTTTTCCATATGGCTACACAATCGGCTACTAAACTCCACTGGTGCACCACCGACGCTGTTACCATTTGGATTATGTTGTGTAATTAATGATCAGCTGTTTGTAGACACCTATTTGTCGAATCTTATTAGATTTTTGGGGTTCAATGTAAAGTGTTTAAAAACGATCGGAATTCTTATTAATATTATAAATGAGTAAGTGAGTTTGTTTGTTACATTTTCAGGCCTTAATTGCTGAATCGATCATTATGAAAGTCTACATACACATAGTCACGGCTATAAAAAAGACATAAGATATATTTCATCGAGAAAAAATATACTGTTTGCGAGGTATAGGTTAAATCGACGTCAACATGCGCGAAACCGCAGGCAAAAGCTAGTACTAGAACAGTCTTTATTGATGTAGGTCATATTAGTTATATAAGAGGGTAAAACATTATAGACGCTTTACAAAACAAACCAACCAACAAACCAGGATTACTCTATGGTTTTTATTTATATTTGCGGCAGGGATACATTTTTTATTTACTCTAGTGTTCAGTAATATTTGATTAACATGTGCCTAGTACCTCCAAATATGCATTAAAATAAATCCATAGTTGATAAATTGCGGGAAATTTTCAAGCAACAATTTGGATGAAAATTATAAAAACTAGCTGATATCGTTTCTGATATATGATATGATATCGTTTTTCTTCTAAAGGCCAGCAACGCATCTGGGATGATATTGAACGGTGATTATTTACCACCAGGTGATTCGCATATTCGTAAGCAGATTGTTTAGATAAAATTAATACGCAGCAAAGCGGACGGGGATCTCTCCCATATTTATTTATGAAGATAAAATTATACGGAACATATATTTTAATTATTTCAACTTAATTTGTTTCAGAACGATCATGCTACTATATCGTTATAAATATCTTTACGATTGATAGACACGTTCGTGTTCTATCTTAATTGGATTAATTATAAGAACGAAGATAATAACCTAGAAGTTGAAGCGATGATAGCTCGGTGATTAAAGTACTGGGACACTGCATCTATAGACACAGGTCCGAATCTACCTACATCCTGGGCTTTCGGTGAAGAAGATCGTGATGAAACCACTAAACCCAATAAAATACTAAAACTAATTGATACTCTAAAACAATATTTTAAAATATTAGGAAAGTATCAGAAAGAGAAAAAAAAATTAAATACTGAACCAATTAAAACTGTATACTGTGAATAGATATGTCTCTATCGCTGTTTTGAAATGATTTCGTTTAGTTGCGAAAATGTCGCATGTTTTATGGAATGGGTTATACGATCTAGATATTCTGTTGACCGGAGTGTAGAAGCCTAAATTAGTACATGAATGAGAAATGTAAAATGGGACGTATTTATTAGATCTCGGAAGCTTAGCAGGAATATTAAATTTGAAGTGATTGGTAATTTGTGTTAAGTCATGTCATGTCATGTTAAATAACTACGTGGTGTTAGATGGTAAACACGCTAAACCTAGAGTGAGACTGGCTCTCAAGTGTAGCTATCAGAACACACCAACAGTTGCTTGTATATAGGTTGTCTACTTGATGGTAACTATCCAGAAGATGAAAAGACCCGACCACCAATTTCATCGCGTTATTTTTCCTAACCGAAAGATCCGCCTCAGTTGCTCAGAAATCTTACCTATATCGATCGACGCAGTGTCCGAAAACGCTAGGAATCAATGCATCATCGCTTCAAAAAATTTACGACCCTGGTATTATAGACTTTGCTGTGGTCTCAAACATTGTCGACGGAGAAATCTGAGTGTCAATATTCCGATGAACTACGTCTTATCCTAACAGGGCCATCAGGATCCTGTGTAGTTGTCACAGATGTGACTGACATGAATATTAACTACTAGTGGATGACATGCCAATGATTCACCTAAGCCTACAAACAAGATTGAAGGTACCTGTAGACTCATATGAATATTGGATACACATTTTGAATGTATAAATATCGTTTGAACGTATAGGATAATAGGAAATAGTATTTTTACTGGGTTTTTTCTAAGTCTGCCTGGCTAGCTACGGCTTTTAAAAATCTGTCGCCGAGCACTTGTTGGTATGTTTCGGCAGCTGCACTTGAGAGCCAGTCCCCTTTAGGTTTAGTGTGTTTACCGTCGTACACTACAGATTAGATTGTGGTGAAACGCCAAAACTTATAATGTATACAAGATAGTATAATAAAGTAAACAGTATAGTAAAATATGAAATACCAGACAAATTTCTAAATCCCCAAATCGCAAGGGAGAGAACGAGAGGTAAAGAACCTTCGATTTAACTTATAAGTAATTATGTTTTATTTACATAATTCAAACTTTATTGTAACTATGTAACTTACAAAGAATTCTTTTTTATGTAAAGCGACAGTTTAATGTATATTATAATTAGAATTGTGTTAACAAACGCTTGAATAAAACGAGACGTTTTTTTGGTCACATTAACAAACGTGTTGTTAAACTAAAAGTTGAAATAAAATACTCTATTTCCTTTTGATTTAAAGATATTATACAGCCTATATCATTCCCATAATTAAGTCGAATCTAACAACATCTCACATGTTAAAAGTCATCAAAATGTTTGCATTACAGGGTGTACGACTTTATCCGCACCGAATATGGCAAAGAAAATATTGGTCAGTGTAAAAGTTCGCGTGGGATGCACGCTATACTGGACACAAGTTCTTTATAATATTTTTGCAATGAACCCTATTTTTTTAAATGTAAATAAAAGTAGCTTTTAGTTGTAGTACTTATACTTGTAGTAGTTATTTCTTACAACACCTACCTGCCAATAAAAGTGCCGTCAAAAATTAGTTCAACCGTTTCGAAGAACAGCCGAAATGAACAGACATATAGACAACAATTTTAAAACTTGTTTTATTTTTGTTATAAATGCCAATATATACTTTAATATCCATTTATTAGAGAACTATCGAAGTAAAACTTCTCATGGTAGGGCTTTGAAATTCTGATCCGCAACCTTTTTGTGTGACGAAAAGTGATATGATAAACACTGTGTAGAGTAGAGTGTTGAAAACACCGGTTCTCGTCCAATTACCGAGGTTAAGCAACGTCGGACGCGGTCTATACTTGGATGGATGACGCCCTAGATACACTGCATAACGTTGGCTTTTTGTTATATTTTTACTTAAAATGTTTCCCTGTAATACGGCGGTATCACCTCTATCGTGTGTCTTTACGATACATCCTCTTTTTGTCCTATAATTGTCATGGGTGAAAAAAATGTGTTGGAACATTTGAAGTTCAAGGCTAGAATTTATTTTCTTATGTAAAAAATATATATTTTATTATATTGTCATTACAAACAGATACTTATTTATTTGTATAGATATAGACTCGTAAACTTTCTATGCAGTCAGGTAAAAAATTATTATCCCATTTTAAGGCTAAAGTACCTGTTGAGGTCTGTACTAACTAATAATTCCTGTATTTAAACCCTCAAAGCCGATTATGCATTCCGAGTGCGCAGCATCTAATAAAACAATTAATTATTTAGTCGTTCCGTTTACCATTTTTGGTAAAATATTTGAATAATAATCCCCAATGTATTCAAATATGTTTGTTTGTCCGTATACGGATTTAAACCACCCAGGTTTATAAATTGTTTATGCAAATTAAACACATGCCAGTTATTGTGAGGTCTGTTCAAATGGGTTGGTTTCTTTAATATTAAGCTATGTTTGTATGAGTGGGTAATTTACTTAAGTGATAAATTCAAAGTGAAATAAATTAATTGAATGGGTATTACAAATATTTCATTTAACGTAATTTATAAGAAAAAGAGTGGCAGTCATAAGGATTTCCGACAGAAGTGAAAATCAAAATAATTTAACGGCTATGTTTATCCCTTGTTTTAATTAATCAGTCTGGCGCAAGCGCAATACGGTCGGTCACGCTTACTAGTATGTCATGACGTGAAAATATAAATCTATCTCCTACCAAAAATGCCGATCAACGCGACTGAACTCCAAGTTTTCACTTCAAAAAATTAAAACCCTTCCACTATCTGAGTACCTATCTTTTCCTTCGTGTAACATATGTAGGTAGATATAGATAATGTCATATTTTAGCGTAAGTAGTTTTAAGTTTTCATCTTTCTGTCTCTCCGAAAATATACGTCTTGCAGTACGGTTGAGTTTCTTTGAGCTCCCTAAAATAGTACCTTTTGGACATTTATATCACTTCGGAAAGAGGCCTATGACCCTGCAATGAGTTTGTTACAGGCTGATGTGCAACGTAATAATGTATTTAAATTCAACTGTTGGAATTTCGTCCAAATGTAATCGCGTTTTGTTTGCGTAATGTACAAGCAAGCAGTTTCGCTCGGTGCCACTGACCGAGGCGTGGTTTTAAACAATGGAACATTGAATTATTTGTATGCACCTTAAAGCGAATTGAATGACGAATGGCTTGAAATTTCAAAATATATCAGCAAAAATTATAATTGCAAAATTAATGCAGAATTGATTAAAAATTATAAAAGAGATCCTTGTAATTATATCATTTTAACTTCATTTCTATACAATATTCCATCAATATAAACCAGAATACAACCAATATTACGTGACAGTGTAACTTTAGGATATAAGAAAATTAAATTGTATATATGTACAATCAGGCGTTATATTTATTTATAAGGAATTATTTAGTATTTAAAAATGATTTTTGTCCAAAAACCAAAGATTAGCAAATGTTTGTGATTAGGGTTGCAGACTTGCACTCTTGAATAAAATTTCGTACGTTACTTTAGGAAATTATATACTACACGTATACTACTAAATGTTAAATAAAAATATTGTATACTTACTCTAGATTTTGTTCACGGCTTTTCTTGCGTTAATGTAGATAAACCATTCCTATGTCCTTTTCTATACTCTTGAAAAGCGTGAAAAGGTAACAAACAACCAAACATACTCACTTTCGAGTCTATACGTATAATAAGAATGTATCTCTAACGTGTCTATACGTTTTAGATGTTTGTGATGATGATGTGATTCTTGCAGGTGCCATAGAATAAGTAATAAAATACAATACAATCACTTTTAGAAATGTCTGTCTGTCTGTCTATCTGTGTGTTTGAAAGCTCATTACTGCTAAAGTATTGCGTTCACGATCAAATCATAAAGCATATCCTCGAGTATCATTTAGTCTTTATTTCATTCAAATTCCTTCACTCTATCAAAAGTTATTGTAATTTTAATAACGACGCGACTTAAGTACGAGAGAAAAGTAAATAAGTAAATGGACTTAATATATTCAGATGATTTTATTAGTCACTGTTTTTACGTCGCACAGCTAGTTTATAATATTAATCAGGATAGTTTGCTATTTCCAGAATTCGTTTCACGTAAGTTTTTTTTTAACTATATTTTTGGCGACCAATCTTTTAGATTATTACTGCCATTATAGAGTAGTTAATAGTATTACAAGTTCTTCCATTCTATTTTTGGCAACCAGTCTTCTAGTAGACTATTACTGCCATTGTCAAGTGAGTATCGATATTGCAAGTTTCTTGATATAATTTCAATGAACTAACAAGATGGTGGCCATCTTGTTAGAACTTTCCATGGAGTTTTTGTGACATCTCAGAATTCACGGTCCGTGGTATTATTTTCCATTCACTTCACTTATGCACAATAAACAAACTATATTACATAAAACACCACCAATTTTACACAATACAGAGTCAAGTAACACAAGATTATGAATAAAATATAAAATCCACTACATGACAGACCAAAATCCCGCCAAAAACTCTTTACGTAAGTTGTTATAAGATTAAACATCGTGACCGTAATTTAGAATATCAAATTTAAAATAGGACATTTTTATCGAAGTCAGACACAGTGACTACACCGATCGACACAGTGACTGCATAATGCAATCCAAAAACAAATAAGATACGCTTCATTGTAAATTCACAGACCGTTTGTTGACTAATTTCGCAATACATTATCACAGATCTCGTAACATTTCGCTGCAGCATTCATTCTATGACATTGACAGTGTATCTAATAACAATGAATAGATAGATAAACGGATCATTAGTATAGTACTGTTGCAATACGAATCAATGAAAGTATGTCAGGTGCGGCAATACCGTGTACATGAACAGGCGCGGATGCAGGATTTTAATTGGGAGACGGGTTACTTTCAGAAAAGAGGGAGGGGGGTTAAATGTACATGTGATTTTATGTTATTTGATTGATGAAGGCATTATTTTAAATATTAGGATGGACGTTTCCTTGCACTTCCGTCTGAAATGGATTGGCTGTTACCACGTTTTACTGAAACAGAGAACGTTTGTCCAACAAAAAAAAAAGAAATTAAAAAGGGTAGCCGGTCGACAGTTGAACTCGAAGTAGATAGATAGTTGATTTTGTCGTGATACTGTTGTATCTATCTGTAAAACATATATAAAAATCGAGTGTGAGTTCACATCGGTATTCCGATCAATTTTTAATAGAATTAGATGAATACACTACGGAGGTGGTAAATATTAGTTTTTTTTTTTATTGTAGCACAGCAAAGTGACTGCACTGTGCCTGATGATGAGCACGGTACAATCCAAAAACAATGGCGACTACCGAGAGACATGCCATCCCTCGCCGGTCGCCACTGTTATGCTGGCCTGCGTAAATGTCTCTTCACGTTACGCTTGAAGGACCCCATGTTATAGGAAGGAGGGAACACACTGGCCGGGAGATTGTTCCACGGCTTCACGGTGCAGCAAAGATAAGAAGTTGCGAACTTTTTAGTTCATGCCCAGATAGGATTTACCGTAAAACTATGGCTCCGAAGCCCAGCGCGCGTGGTTCGGTTATGAAAAGGAGAGGAAGGGATTAAATTAAATAGCTTTTCAGAACACTCGCCAAGATACAGACGGTATTACTTTGTCATTATATATATTATATATTCGGCATTATATATCTACGATGTTAATAATACTTAACACAGATTTTTTTTAAATGCGCGGTAATCACTACGATGCAACAGAAAATAATGTGCTAAAGATTTCAGCATCTCTCTCTCTCTCTATGTCTATCGCTCATCGCATAAAGAGGAGACGAAGAAGAGGGAAACTATATAGAAACGGATTCTATCTATCTTTTCTTAGTCAGTTATCTTATCTTATAGTTATTTTTTTGTTACATATTTTCGTTTCATAAAATCCAATTCACACCCTCCCAAAAGAAGGTTCAATTCAATAATTGTTCGATATCGACTCTTCTAGTACATTAATTGCCATAGACATGCCTCTGAGTTCGTACCTGTATATGAAACATTTAATCGCCACAAATATATCATTTTATAATTCTACTAGATGATCTCCGTTATCAGGAGTACAGAAACGGATTAAGGGTACTTTTTATCCATAAAAAACAAGGTAGTAATAAGGATTTCCGACAGAAGTGAAGGCTCCAATACAATAGAATAACTGTGTTCTGTTTTGAATTATTAAATTAATTATACTGTGAATTATTTAAACTTCATAATTTATAAATTGAAATATTATGTATAATGTACACTAATAACGCACGGAGGTATATATATGTATATATACACCGTATACATATAGCTAACACAAGGATACACCTAAAAAAAGTCCTCAACGCGACTTAACAAGTTGTCACTTCAAAAAACATCGTTCCCAAGCGATGGATCAAATGAACGCGAGCAAAAGCTAGTATTGAATAGTTCTTTTAATATAACCAGTGTAATCGAAGGTCAGGTATACATACGTTCTGTGCGTACGTCGAAACCGCGTCAGTTCATCCATCACTGGTGATCAGCGAATAGACACAATGAGCATTGTGTTCGATTCCCGACCGATGCCCATTAATCATTGTGTAATCTCGATTGAGACATTTCGCCTCAGCAAATCTTTTTACCACTTTTACTGTTGTTGAACGCCTATAATATCCCTTCTCAATCATTCTTGTAGAAAAACCCTTTTAGGTACAAAAACTCCAGTGTCTAGAATAAGTAACTTCATTACATAGTATAAAACAATGTCCCCTACCGCGTCTGTCTGTCCGTCTGGTCGCGATAAACTCAAAAACTACTGAACGGATCTTTATGCGGTTTTCACCAGTGGATAAAGTGATTCATGAGGAACGTTTTAGTATATAATTTGACCCGGATTTTTTTATAATCAGGGCGGGACAACGTCTACCGGGCCCGCTAGTATATAATAAATATAAAAACTTAGATATATTTGGCATAACATTATCTAAATTTAAATACTTAATCAGGTATAAGAATTAATTAGAGGATTAATGATAAGAGTAAATATACAGTTTTTTTTTTAATATGTTTTAAATTTTTTACCATAACAATGTTTTCACTTTTAATCTTCACTACATATTAAAAACACTCTGCCGCGTCTGTCTGTATGTTCGCGATAAAGTAAAAAACAACTGAATGTGTTATCATGAGGTTTTCATTAATAGATTAAGTGATTCACGAGGAAGGTTTAGAAACATAATTTGTCAAGATTTTTTTGTAAATTGGTTGAAATGTAACGATAATTGTTGGTAGTATCGAAAAAGTCAATCCGCCTGAGAGCTTTTGTGACAAACGCTGCCTAATCCCTTTGAGATACAACAAAATAATTAAGATACGCAGACGAATTCTCGGGAATCAGGTAGTTATGTACATATATAATTCTTCTGTCCATGTGTATGTGACTGAACTCCTCCAAAACGGTTGGACAGATTTTGATGAAAATTTTTAGTGTATTCAGATGGATTCCGGAATGATTCAGATTCACAATAGAACCCGGTAGGTGACGCTGCGATTGAATTCTAGGATTTTTTATATTATCAAGGTAGGACAAAGTCCGCAGGACCCGCTAGTTAAATTGTATTGTAGAAGCTTTGTTTTCTTAATAAATTGTACATCGTAGTAAATGATTTAAGTAATACAGTGTCTTTAGAACGAGCCGATGTAACAATGATTGAAAGCCAATAATAGAAATAATATCTATTCCATTCAACATATCGTTCAGCAGCATAGCAAATATTTGATCTATGTAATTTTACAGTTATTTCAAGCGTATAAATTATTACCTAATTCGATCATTCACTAATACATTCTCTAACCTTGGTAAACTCTTACAAATTCTGAACGCGCTGATTCACTCCGAATTAATTAGTTTCCACGATGCTTTTTTGTAGCGTTACACTTTCGTGTCCTTGTTTTTAAATTATAATAATATCATAAATGAGAAACTTTGCGAGGATCGATGGCTGTTTCTTACTCTCTCCCACAAAAACTATCATGATTTTCATAAATGTAAATTTGACCTATAATTCGGGAATAGTACTTTTGTTTCTATTAAACATACCCTCTCTCCTTTCCTGTACTCCTGACAATGTGTATACAATTAATTATGTTATTATAAATTTAATTATGTTCGATGAGTCGTTAAGGCGTAACAAATAAACAAACTCACCCTTTATTAATAAAAAATAATAGTGTTCCCGAAGAATAAGTTAAATTTACATTAACGTAAGTAAGCTGCGAGCCAAAACTAGTGTCTGATGTGTTCTTTGAACATCCCATTGCCGAATAGTGCGTAGTTAAACCTCAGCTATTCGCAAGGCACGTGCAAGAATAACTTTAATTGATTTTCACGTTACAAAGCAATTAATCGTTACAAACGCAATGAGTAATGCGCACAATTCAGTAGTCAATTGAATATAGCTTCCCACGATTTAGTCGATTGCGTTCGGAATCTATATAATCGCTTTATTACGTTTCGATTGCAACCGTTCATATGGATTTGGACGTTTTGTAATATCGTAAGTGTTATACAGACCTTGAGGAATACCTGAATAAACTTATGAGAATAGCGCCATCTATGTTTTGAAGCGGTAACTAGTACAGTTCGAAAGAAAAACTTATTAACTTTATATTGATTATTTATCGTACACTCCGTGCCCGTAACTATGTCTGCATTGTTTATTATTCTAACAATATATCCTATGTCCAGAGACAAAAATGAAAGCAAAAATTTTGTTTGTTCACAGAATTACTTTGTAAGCAATATTGTTGGTTTATTTCGCCTGTCCAGTGCATGCTCACATGCGAAAAGTTTTTTAATACTTTAATAAGTTTATATTTAATTCAGATATTTTTTTAGTTGATGACCAATTAAGTGTCTACGATGTAATAATTTAAAAAAATGTGAAAATCTATCCAGTATTTATATGTACGTCTATTTGTGACTAAGCATGTATGTATTTGCCAAATTACCCATTTAATAATCCAATAATAATTAATTATAACAAATCACACATGTGTAAGGTCCGCTTATTAAAAAACGAGCTGTGTAATGATATCCCGGCTAACAAGATACAGGCTCTGCTTAGCTTAGAAGTATAAATGAAAGATGATAAAAAATTTAATTTATTTATTTATCATAAGTAAATAATAAATAATAATTTTTAATAAATAAATAAATAGTACTTTTGCGTGATACGCGCACAACGGTGCAGACCTCTGACTTTATATGGTGCAATATATTAAAATGACATCATTAGTGTCTAAATAATTTAGGCAAATGGACGCTTTTATATTTACAGTCCATCAGAATCATAGACGCAACATAATCTTCGCAGAATTTTCTTTGTTGAGTTTAATTTAAAATTTCTACTTTATAATTTTATCAATTACAATTTTAAAAACTACTTAACCCGTCATTATTAAATCTATGCTTAATATTATAAAGCTGAAGAGTTTGTTTGCATGAACACGCTAACCTCAGGAACTACGGATCCGATTTCGAAAATTATTTCAGTGTTAGATAGCTCATTTATCGAGAAAGGCTGTAGGTTATATATCATTACGCTAAGACCAATAGGAGTGGAATACTAATGAAGAATGTTTCAAAATCGGGATTAACATTCGCATTATTTAAAAATATTTTTACGTTCTACGTAAACGCAGTCACGATTTAAAGTTAACGTTAGCTCAAAGTAACTATACCACGCGGACGAAGTCGCGTGCAGAAGCTATTTATTCATATAGACAAACATACAAGCGTATTTACGAAATGTTTATAAACAAAATTTGAAATGGTTATTATTAACAGGATATTTCAGTTTAAAAACAGGATGCAATATAAAAGCAGTTGTTAATTAAAACGCTATAAAAATATGTTTTCAAAGCTACAGCGTCGAAAGATGCGTAAGGTTGGAAGCATCAATGACAACATGAAGACCCACAGTACATTCTACAAACCGGGATGTATTCAAGCTAAACAGGACGTTTGGCAACCCTAAGTTATAGGTACATATTTAACAAGTTGAAGTTGCATACGAACTGATTGTAGCCCAGTCTTCATTTCGTCTGTAATCGATTCTATTATAGATGCATTCCTTTGTTTCAATTTTACTGTCGTATCTTTATGGGGCATTAAACTTTATATCTCAAACATTAAAGCTGTTTATAGTATGTACCGTATAATATAAAATCGCTCAAGGCTTTGTAAATTCCTATTAATTTAGTATATTGAGTACGTTTTACTAAGTTTTAGACCCATCAATGAGTTTTTTATTTAATATATACTAGCGGGCCCAGCAGACGTTGTCCCGCGCTGATTATAAAAAAATCCTTAAAAAAATATATACCAAAAACTTTCCTCATGAATCACTTAATATACTGGTGAAAACCGCATGAAAATTCGTTCAGTAGTTTTTGATATTTATCGCAAACAGACGGACAGACGTGGCAGAGGGCTTTGTTTTATAATATGCAGTTATGTATTAATGAAAACTGAAATATTTACAATAAAACTAATATTATTGTACTATACCCATATAATCAATAATAAATACATATTATAAAACAAAATTGCTATCTACGTCTGTCTGTCTTTCCTAAACTGCGTAACGGATTGTGATGCAGTTTTCACTAACATTTTATTAGACTTCTTCCAGATTGTTTATATTTGGTTATTTATGAAATTGTTTGAATCAATATAGTATTATTTATCTAATTAGATATGTTAGTTACATTGGGAAGTTAATTGACTTTTCTTGACATATAACAATAGATAGTTTGAAAAATGTCACAGATATAATGAATTGCAACGAACGAAAAAGATTGTTGCGTGACGAAATTTTTATTTTTTGGCTTCAGTAAATTATCAATTTAGTTTACTTCATTTAATTATGTATTTGTATGTAAACAAATATTTTAATGTTTTCTCTCTCTTTTGTATTACTGACTTCGTACTCATATTATATACACCTATATCATTACAACAGTTAAAATTAATCTAAAAACTTCTCATACGTTAAGATCTATCAAATAATTTAAGTTAGTCAAAACCGATAAACCCTTTGATTACGCATGAAAAACAAAAAAATTGCAGACATTACTAGATAATTACATCAAACTGCGAAAGTGAAATAAGCAACCAGGATCGTTTTTTGTACACTGTACCCACTCGACGGGCGGCGTGTTGGTAATCCATACTCTAAATCCTAAACCCTGTTAATTGACGGTAAAACCTTCGTTTATCTCCTACAAAACACACGACAGAAACAAAGTGCTAGACGTAGTAGAAACTAATTACGTTAGCACATAGAGGTTCGCAGTAAATCAAACACTTTCCAATGTTCTAACGGGCCTTCCGAGTGGGTAACTCGACTATCTGAAACGTTAATAAAAACCCATTGGTGAAAGTAAACAATACATTCCTTTTAACTTTATCGACAGAGGTATAAATGTAGTTATTCATTTCACAATACTTGACTTTAAAAGAAATTAAAATATTTTATTACGAACATTAACTACATTCCAAAACAAGGTTCCATTTATCCAATTTGTCCGGACTTTAATTTAATTATTCATTCCATATGAAACATTTATCAGGCATCATCGATCATCGAATAATAAATCTATTTAAACTCCAGGACAATGTTATAACTATATTTATAACAATAAATCTATAATTGTATATATGTATATCTTATTATATCATTTCATAAATGTTTGTAATAGACGTCTATTACAGAGGCCATTGATCACGAATGTAGCAATTTTATTTTGTCTGTCTGCTTTTATGTCTACATTTAACTCAAGAAGAGGTTGACCACTTGTTATCAAATTTCGTTTTCATGTATGAGATGCAGAGATATTGTAGGTGGTAGAGCCACGCTGAAGCTATTACCGGTTTCAGCATGAATGGGTCGGCTCGTCCGGGGTAGTACCACCTTCTAACAGAAAACCGACGTGAAGTTACAGTGCTCGCATTGGTGCGTTTCGTTCGGTCAGTGAGAGCGCCGGAGGCCCACCTCCTCCTCCCCCTCCCTCATTCCTCCCTTCCCCCCAAACATAGGCTGGCAACCCACTTGCGACTCTCCTGGTGTTGCTAGTGTCTATGGACGGCGCTGATCACTTAACATCAGGTGAACCGCTTGTTCGTTTGCCTCCTATGATATAAAAAAAAATTGTAAAATAATAATAGTTTATTAAAAAGGATATTTTTTCTTTATTCTGAATTGACTTAGACAAAATGTTGTATCCAGAGAATTTATTCTAAAAATGATAGTTTGCCAAAATCCAAAAGACAATATAATACATGACATGTCAATAAAATAATTACGAGACAAAAATAATTATCCAAGTAAATTAGGTAAGCGGAGTCAGGGGCACATCAAGTTTTAAATAAAAATCTGATCCAAACGTTGCCTTCGAAATTTAATCGGTATTATATAAATATGAATCAAACCGTCAATCAATCTCAGACACTATTAACTGCCTCATTTTATCTAATAAACGCCAAGGTCTATCGTAAAAAGGTCAATCATTTTACTAATCTTAGAGAATAACGTTCCGTTTCTTTGTTACAGTGTTGTGAGCCGCTTTAATACACACAAAACACAGTTGAACCAAAATACGAACGAGAATCAACGTCAATCAGCGTAAATTGGAACGACCGGTGACAGATGTGGTTAAACAGTGCAACACATCGGTGTTAATAATTTAAAAATAAACGATAATTTTACGAATGAAAACAATGTGTTCACGTGCCACGTAATTGGGAATCAAAGATGGCGCATAAATTGAAGAATAACCACTACGTAGCGACGCACAGGTCTGGCGTTGACTCTCCCTCATCAGCGGGATACGCGCATAGAGCGTCGTCCAAAGATGAAAACGACAGCCACAGGGCGCCTTCAGAGAGGACATTATCTGAATACACGGTATTTATCATTAAATTATTATTTAAAAAAATGATATACAATATAAATGTATTAAGGAATGAATATTGCACCTTTGAGCTCATATACACTGGCGAGCTCAATACCACAAGACATTTTCTACCACCTCACCAGCGGTATTGTTAACAATTAAAAAAAATTGTTTACGTAGTTCACATATAGAAGAAACCAAAGAATGTGGATAAATAAATATATATACATATATAATAATAAAATAAGTACATATATAACATAATTATAATGTAAAATAATGATTCAATTTTTTTAAATCCATATAATATTCACCATCAGAAACATAGTCATACAGACTGATAATTGTTTTTAATACACAGTTTGTCTACCTCCTCTCAAATTAAAAATCTATCCCCTATTAAATAACAGTGTATTCCGGTAGCTGGGATTGAGAGTCGTTCTTTCTTCAGATTTAGCGTCCACATTGTCATTCAACAAGGTAAGATTGTAAAATTATAAAATCTATAAACTTCCCAAGAATTGTGAATAAACCTGACTGATAAATCAAATGGAAGACAGCTTACGGCTTATGGTGTACTAGCTGACCCGTGCCCACTTCTTTGGGCGATAAATATCTATAAAAAACGACTTTTTGTGACTTAAACATAAAAGCACAAAACAAAAGCTGCCGTCGCTAACTTTTTTGTAGGCATTATCAAGCTCTACAACTTTTCTCTACAACTCAATCATATATCTCTGATCGTTAAGGCAGCGTTCGTAAGAAACGTTTTTGTTGGACCGTTTTTTCTCCGACTTACTTTGCAAATCCGATTACCACAAAAAAGTCTCGGGTTAATATATAGCCTATGAGACTCACAAATAACGTGGCTTTCTATTGGTAAAAGGATTTTCAAGATCGGTTTAGTAGATCCTGAGATTACCCCCTACAACCTCACAAACTCACAGACTTCACTCTTTTTTTCGAACTGACTACACTATTCACCTAGCAAGGTCAGCTAACAGCTGCTTACAGCTTCACCGGACTACCGACATACTTTACCTCTTTATAATATTAGTATATAGATAAAAAAGTATACTAGATTTTATTATTTCACTTTACAGACTTCCTTTTACACTTCCTGTCAATCTTTTTGGCCGCTCTGAGTATAGCTGTAATACGTGATTATACACAAAGATACAATATTATTATAGGAATCTAAAATTGGCATTTATTCTTTATTTATTTTTTATATTTATCCTTAGATTGTGTCGATGTTATACATATATGTATTTATACCTAGATTTGTATTCTGTACAACTATTTTCAGACCGGACAAAAATTGTGGCGAGGATTGTACCTTGTCTTGTTGACAGAATTAGTTCAAGGGAATCTGTTAAACAATAGACGACTACTAATAGTTGATGATATTTATAGTTATTATTTAAAATATTATTGCCATTGTATTATAAAGTATTTTACACACGTCCTTAGGAGCAAAGATATTTGAAGGTTGATGATAGTTTTTTGTAGGTGATAGAGCCACGCTGAAGCTATTACTGGTTTCAGCATGAAAGGGTCGGCTCGCCCGGGTAGTACCACCGTCTCACAGAAAACCGACGTGACGTAACAGTGCTTGCATTGTTGCGTTTCGTTCGGTCAGTGAGAGCGCCGGATAACCCAACTCTCCTCCCCCTCGCCCCTTGCCCACTCCCCCTCCCCCAAACACGGGCTAGCAACGCACTTGCGACTCTTCTGGTGTTGCAAGTGTCTATGGACGGTGATGATCACTTAACATCAGGTGACACACCTGTTCGTTTGCCTCCTATGATATAATAAAAATATATATTTTCTGTGACGGCGCTACTCATAATATTTGTCCAAAGTCCGCCATCCATGAAGCTCGGGACATATATACAAACAATTAGCTATTTCTTGTCGCTCTTTGCCAATTATTTTTTAAAAAGTCGAGTCAGTTATAAGAACTGCCGACAGAAGTGAAAACTGTACCCGGAGCAATAATTGTACACATTTTTATACAGTCTATTAATTAATCAAGCATACGACAGGCTGCACAATCTAAATACAAAATATCAATATTAGATGTACACAGGCCGCTATTACGCGTCGCATACGCAATACGCTCGGTCACGCTTACTGTTATGTCATGACGCGAAAGTATAAATTTATCTCCTGCCAAAAACACGCTCAACACTCCTAAATAAATTTTCACTTCAAAAACGACTTATCGGAATTAACAACCAAACGCTTCGAATAACCCTCAAGCACACCACTGCATCTAAATTCGTAAGAAGGTTGCTTGACTTTGGTATGTGATGAAGCCAACCACTTTAAATTATCAGTAAATCGCTACGAAACATAAATCATTGACAACGTAAAAGAAACTCAATGAACTGCAATGAACTTACAATACACCGATCAATAATTATAATTTGTAAATATTTAAAATAATAAAACGTACTGAAAATAAACAGAATAACATACTCGTTTCGACATAGATTGAAAACAGATGGCGGGATTTATTTTCGCCATACATCAAATATGTTTGTCTACCGTTCAGCTCATATCAATTAAAATGGCAGCAAAACATTACGAGCAGGAATGTAAGCTAATAATATTTGACTATAAACGATTTTGTGAACGGTCTAAGTCATAAGCGATTACAGTTTTCACGCCCGATTTAAAAAAGCTATTTTTGTAACATGAAAAAATAACAGCCTTTTATCTTACTTATAGTATTCAAAATACAATCTAAAAACAATGACGGTCAACGAAAGATTTACTTTACACTTAAAATTGATTGAATTAATTTAAGCACTCTTACCCAAGTGACCGCACTGTTTCGTTTACTCCTATAGTCATACACATTATAAAGAAAGTAATCCAGCTAAGGTATCTGATAAAGCAACTCTTTTCACAGTATAAAAAAGTAGAGGTACAAATTATTAAAAATTAGTATAAATTTAAGAAAGATTAATACCCGGTTCCTGAGATACTCGGTTAAACTACAAATAGTTATTGACTCAACAAAGTTTACTGACTTTTATCGTATTATTGCGTGTTCAGAAACGCAATTTGACAAGTTATCGAACCGATAACGCTATTGAATAGATAAACTACGATTAAAGTACCTCAGAAACCGGGCATAGCACAGTTATTTTAAGTATCTGTAGTTTGCGTATATTTTAATCCGAATATTTAAGACTATACACAGAACAGACGCGATACAGAAATGCGGTGTGTCCAATAATGTCATGATATTTCCATGAGCCTTAAGAAATCACATATCCATAAGACTTTGTATGGTTCCAGATATTACAACGATATAATATAAATATTATTGCAATCCTGAAATGAATTAAAATCAAGACCATACAAAAACAACTATTAACAAGCTTCAAAGATAACGTTGTGTGAATAGCCGCTTTCGCTCATAGCTCGGGCCATACCAAAATAGTATTCTAACTCCGGTCGTATTGTTTGCTATTTACACTCTGGTACCTTCATCTGTGTATGTACAACATCTCAGGCACCAATCAAAACAATCTTTATTGTAAACTAAACGATTCTAAACTCATTGAGGACGAGAAGGTCGACGATGCGGCGCACCGCGCGCCGGCGCATCTGTTTCAACTAACGATGTGGGATGTTTTTGTTATCATAAAACTTTTATAACCATCATTAATAATAAAGTTATTATTGTATTTCAGATACAAAAGATTTTTCCGGTATTCTATGTATAAACTTTTGCCGAATCGAAAACCTGTAGATTTGTCTTTTAACCCCTCGGCTGACTTTTTAAAACCCAGATCTCAAAATGGCGGGTCATGTTTTTAAATATCTAGACGGAGTTTTTGAAGACAAAACTCCTTTAGACGCGTTATGGGGTATTTTTGGCAGGAGGTAAATTATAATTTCGCGTCATGACATATACGTAAGCATGACCGGCCGTATTGCGCTTTATTAATGATATTTTGCAGCTCATCATACGTTTGATTTATTGATAGACTTTATAAAAATGTAGTGAATTACTGCTCCGAGTGGTAATAGGTATGAAAACCACACTAAACAAATTCTGAAATTTAAATATTGTGATTCACACTATAATTAATATAAAAGCTCAAAAAGAACACATTTATTTCATTGTCGTAAGTTTTCACTTCCTCGGCAGTCCTTACGACGACTTTTTTGGAAAGATCTTAGTTTATCATGTAGTGGATTTTATATTTTATGCAGAATCTTGTGTTATTTGACTGTATATTTTGAATTATTGGTGGTATTTTACGTAATATGGTGTTTGTTATTGTCACAAGTTAAATGGATGGAAAATGAAGTATGAATTCTGAGATGCCACAAAAACCCCGTGGCAACTAACAAGTTATCGACACATCGTCATCTTGTTATATTTATACCTATTCGACAATGGCAGTAGTAATGTAGAAGATTGGTTGGCAAAAATAAAACTAAAAAAAAGTCTAGCCAATTAAAAAAAAATATTATTGTACATTACATAATTTGTTATTGTTCAAATTTTGTAATAAATACTGTAAATTATAAAACTTATGCTGCCAAGAGTGAATTGACCAGTGCCCCATAATGACGGCATTCGTTTGTATGAAGTTTTAGCTCTTATGGCGTTGGACAGTCTAGGGGTTAAGTGCAACAAAGGGTATTATATTCTGTCAAAGGCATTTTATTGAACAACCTTGCGAGAACTAAATTCTATTTCATTCCTGACTTCACACAATGTTTGTACAACACAACTTAATACAACAAATGTTTTTCAAATATTATGTACAAGCATTCCTACCAATTATACTTAGTAAGTAATAATATCATATTATAAGTAATACATTTCTACGAAAACAAAACAATGAACATTAAACGCTCGGCGGTTTCGGTTGTTTCATTTCGCTGATCAGTCTAACATTTAAAATATAATTTTCTATCAATTATCACTATGAACTCTATCAACAACAATTTTTCATAATACTGTAAGAGTATTTTTGGTCCTGCGAAGCGGATGTTCTTGTTGTTATAACCGTGTTTTGATATTTATAAAGGTCTAAATGTAATTAAATATTTTTGATTTTGTTTCGATCTCACGTTCGTATAAATTTTCAGACCATGGATGAAAGGGCACGTTCGCCGTCCGGCGTCGGCGTTGGTGACCATCGCAACGGACGGCGACACCACCACACAAACGGTTCGCCTCGCGGCGATTCCGCGTCAGAAGTGTACGTCACCAGCGCCGCCTACAGGCCGCCTTCAGAAATGAGGTATCGGAAATTTATTTATTTTATTTAACCGAATAGTTATACGTCAGTAATCCATCTTTTGTTATAATTGAATATTAGCGGTCCCGGTAGACGTTGTCATGCCTTGATAAAAAAAATTTGAATGTCTAGCGGCTCCAATTGTGAATCTAAATTTACATTCATTCATTATCATTTTTCATTATCATTCATTGAATCCACCTGAACACACACAAAAGCCTGTCTGTATGTCCGTGTGATTGTATAAGCTATGGTTCTCAGTAACGCGTACGGCATTAGGATGTTTAAATAAAAAAATGTACTTAAGGTCTCTAAAGTTTCCTTAAGGTACAGAAAATTGTCCACTTGTTTTTTTTTATATTAATTATAAGGCTTTTTTTAAGAGAGCCTCCCCTTTTAATAAGAAGCATAATAAATATTAATAATACAAGTTTAGAGTCAAAATTATTAGACTTTAGATAAACTTCGTTGAAATTCTATTCGAGGGAACTTCCCGCTTTGTAGGGTGAAATAATTGGTAGCACTGCTCAAAACTTTTTAGTAAAGAGTAAGTGAGATAAATCCTGAGATAACGTATTTTAAATTTAGATAATAGTGTGCTAAACACCTCATTTCTATACGGAACACCAGTTATAATACAACATAATTCATCATCTTCATATCATCCTACCTACAACAACAACATAATTAATTGTCATTTATTAATCATTTACTTCACAATACCTCTGTGCTTTCGAATGTAAAATGACCTTAGGCAATGGTATCAGCTTGCCACTTATTAGACAACTAATTTTGAATATATGTATTTCTCAAATAAAATGCAAGGCACTCCTGTGAATGAAACATAGCTGAAACTAAAACCTTAAATAAACCAAAACCCCCGGACACTGGGTCGAACCGGGTCACGTTCGTATCCAGTTTTGAAATCTCTTAGAGAATGTATGCACTCGAGTTCAATACATAAGCAAATCGAGTCTTATTATATAGGGCAAGCGGCAAGTAAACGTACGCCGACTTTATTAGACTAAGTGCGTTTGCTATTATGGCCGCGTACAATTTGTACCATGTGTATAAATGTCACCGCTAAAGTTCGTAAGTAGTTAATGTGCATATGGCCTTGATAATCTACAGATAGCGGTAGTCCGGTGAAGCTGTTAAGACCTTGCTAGGTCAGTAGAGTAATCAGTTCGAAAAAAAAATTACAGATAGCGTGTCCAGATACAGCATCGATGGACGTAGGTTCGAGTCCTTGCAATTGAGTCGGAGCTTCCAGTGTAAGAAATAATAATGATGAAATCATAGCGTGGTTGTATGGCTTTTTCTAAATCCGCCTGGATAGTTACCACCCTCAAGTCGACAATCTATCACCAAGCACCAATTGGTATATTCCGGCAGCTGCACTCGATAGCCAAGCCTCTCTTAGACCGCATCAGATGAGGTTGTTTTCAAATGCTAAAACCTATAATGGAAAAAAAAGAAAAGAAAAAGATTAACTGATTAGCTCCATTGAGCGGAAACAAGAGTTTTGCACATTCGTTCGTCAGTCACAATTCTTAATATTGTAAATCTAACCTATCCCAACCTAGTACATCATACAATACAAATGTTACGATTTAACATTCACCGGCGTATTTGATGTGAAACTACCAGCGCGCCTTGGCAGTAAAACGGACTCGTGTTCCGTCACGACAAATGGCATGACGCTCCCCTATGCATATATTAATAAGACGTGTTTCAGTAAAGCGTCGACTACTTTTCGACTTTCCTCCGACTCGTGTTTTCGTTAGATACGCCCCTGTTCCTTACGTCGGTCGAGTAGTTAAATAAACTGAATAAAAGAAACATCTTATAAATCTTAAATATTTAAAAAAATGAGTTCATACAAATAGAACGTACGCAAACTATAAACTCGAAAGATGCCTGCTTCGTTTACGACCTCTAACTACTAAAATACTAATTGTGCATCTTCCAAGAACGTTGTTTATTATAATTTAGAGTTATTAAATGTATCAAAATTTACGTGGCGGCGGTTGGCAATTTCGCAAATATTTTCTTTGCTCGATTAAATACTAACTTCCTAACTGATATTATAAATGCGAAAATTAGTTTGTTTATTTGTTTGTTTCACGTATTAAATACCCAACCGATGATCATGAAATTTTCTATTCATGTGCTACAAAAAAGATATATAGAGTAATTTCTATTTAGAAAAAAGTGTACTGTACCCGAATGATAGACAGATAATAAATCTACATTAAAGCGACCCGAACCGCGGGTAAAAACTAGTTATGATATAAATAAATTAGTACCGCAAATAATGGTGGTCACTTAACTCATGCAGTAGTAGTGCAAGTAAAATTGAATTACTGTCTTATAAGCGACTATTAGATATGGAGAAAGTCAAGTACAGTATATTTCTAGAAACAAACCATGAAGTAGAAGTCTGTATAATAGGCTAATTTTACCTGCGGCTCTGTATATGCTTATTAATATGTTTTTGGAGATATTCCGTAGTTATTCTTAAATTTATGTTTTGTAAATATCATCCGTGTACAGATATCAAGTCATACAATTTTTCAAGACAATTCAATGCTAAAGCGCAACATAATGGTGAGTTATAGTCAAACGTATAGCAAAAAAAAACCTAGGTCTGTCATTATGTGCGTCTCACGCAAAAACTACTAGATAGGTTTTTTTTAGTTTAGAAAAAAAAATTATCACGATATCTTTATTTAATTTATGGTTATTAGAGTTTTAAGACATGGCGAATGAATAATTAATTTTGTAAGCAAATTATATTTTTACTTTCAATTTTATTGCGTTTTTTCTTTTACACATAAAACTTATAGTTAAGATAATAAACAACGCAGACTAAGTTGCGGGTATCAGCTAGTCTTCACTAAATCGAATCATATACATATACGTGAATAGCAGAACAAACAGCACCGTTTGAACGAATGGAAC
The DNA here is from genome assembly GCA_036509395.1 of Antheraea yamamai. Taxonomy (NCBI): domain Eukaryota; kingdom Metazoa; phylum Arthropoda; class Insecta; order Lepidoptera; family Saturniidae; genus Antheraea; species Antheraea yamamai. The sequence goes on along the minus strand of AP028434.1, from coordinate 3,120,543 downwards.
TTGCTGAGACTAGCTGTTCCACAATTCACTTTACAGTACCGTTAGTATAGTCATCGCTTACTAAATCCTCGAATTGAACTCTTCACTAATTCAATCCAACGGGTTTATAGACGTGGTGAATTACAATCCCCCCGGGATCCGATGCAAACGAGCGTTTCAAACGCTGCGTTTTCTAATTTCGTTATCACAAAATACACCCATATTTGCATAAGTACTGTCTATATAAATAATTCCTAAAATACAATTAATTGGCTATAGATAAAATTGTAATACTGAAAAGTGATTAACAATTGTCTAAAGAAGTAAGTAGCGACTACTTTCTCGTACTTGACGGAAAATTATTGCAACGAATTTTTAATTCACTAACATTTATCTATTTTTCTCCAAAAGAAAACAATTTATCTGAAGATAGAAATTAATTTGATCAAGAAATAAACGATATCCTACACATTTATTAAAAAACATATATATATATATATATCATAGGAGGCAAACGAGCAGGTGCGTCACCTGATGTTAAGTGATCACCACCAGAAGAGTCGCAAGTGTGTTACCACCCTGAGTTTGTGGGAGGGGGAGTGGGGAAGAGGCGAAGGGGAGGGGAAGTGGGTTATTTGTTGATATTTGTTGGATTATTTTAGTTGTCAAAATGTAGAGTTTTAAAGCATGTTAGAAATGAAGAGATGATAGATAACAAGGACATAAAATGGCCATGAGAGCACTATAATATGAATGAAGCCGTAAAGATGATGAAAGACAAAAACAAGAGTTCTGGCGTCAATATTTTAACCAAAACCCTTAGGCAAATTTCATTAAAGGGTATAATATTTTAAAACACATATAAATAATGACAACGCCACATTCACAAGCTCGAAGTGACAATCAAATCAAATCATAAACACTTTATTAAATTTAGCCCCTAATAAGGCGCTTATGGACGTCAGAAATTACTACCGGTTCGAAAAACACACATATGAGTCATCGAGAAGAACCGGCAAGAAACTCGATCGTGTTTATCTTTTGAACAACGTTTAAACGCAGTGTTTAAACCGCTATTCTGTTTCTCAATTAACCGGCAAACAAAACGTTCTGGATAAACGTGTAGATTTGTAGGAAATTACGCTTATTGTATGAATACAACGTTTTAGAAACATAACCAGAAACGAGTTCAAACTGCATATATGCATTTACTTTGAGATTTTTTATTCCAAATACCACAAAGTACCTGAACTGTATTTATTAATTACTGTATAATTTAATAACAATGAAAATAAAAAATACTATTCATTTCTAACTTTTAATTTACTTTGATCGGAAACTGAATATAAATTGGCTAATCCTATACACTCAAATACAGTCACCGTGATTGTTTCATTACCACGTGTGTGCTGGAAGCGATAGACTTTACCTCTTATACTATATCTCTAACCCTGCATTATCGGCAGTTATTTAAGTTTTCGCTTCCAAATTGAAGACAGTACGTAGCGCAGCATGAATATCATGTTTCATATCAAGACAGCTCAGATCTTTTGGAGATCCTGATACCTGTATACTTAAAGCAATGAAGACTATAGTTGACAGCGTGTTCGGACACCGTGTTGATGGACGTAGATTCGAATCCTAGCTAGTAAGTTAGAGCTTTCGGTGAAGGAAATGTGTGTCTGTTAATGTGTTGCGGCAACAACACTTGAGAGCCAGCCCCCGCTACGTTTAGCGTGTTTACATTTTTGATCACATCGTCATTTAATATCAGATGAGATTCTGGTCAATCGCTAAAACCGATTAAATGTATAAAAAATATAATAACATTATTTGTAATGTTTTAGAATACCTACAACAGCCAAGTATGGAATGCCTGCTATAAGGTACAATCAAAAATAATCAAACGTGTACACAAAAGCGCTTTGAATATCTTCTTACATAATCTAATAAGACTTGTGGATTCGTAAAATGTTTCAAAGCTAGGTTTTTACATTACAATATAATAACTATGTGATAGATGGAAAACAGCCGATAAAATCTTTCTGTATAAGTTAATTTGTTGGCTTAAATATGATCACTTACTTCAACACGTTAACACGTTCCGTGCCACGCAGCTTGAAGATCAAGCTTACCGGTGGTATAAGTGGCACGGAACGTGTTAACACTGTAATACTAGGCCTCACATAGGTCGCGAATTGCATGTATCAGGCAACAGCCCAAGCCGAGGTGTGCCGCGCACCCTTAAGCTAGTTGTCAAAATAAAATCGGCTGAGTGCCTTAAGCGCTCGCCTTAGTAGTCCGGTGAAGCTGTTAAGACCTTGCTAGGTCAATAGCGTAGTCAGTTCGAGAAGAAAAAAAACTATAATACTACGTACTGGTAGTCTAGTAATTAATAGGAAGACTGTAATGACGCCACACTGCCAAAACCAATCTTGGCCAATACTCTGTATCGTATATCCGGATACAATGTGCGGATACAACGACATAGACCAATTTGTTAATATTCTATTCTGTTGTTCCTTGCGTTAATTTAAGTTAAAACTAGAAACCTCTTTTAATGCATAGTTTGTTAGATGTTGTGATGTATATAGAATTTTATTACTATGCAGGTTGTGATCACATTTTAATGGCATACGCTTACATTTATTTTTAATGTTAGATGTGAATAGTGCGGTGCCTGGTTTATGAACCACTTAAAAATAAAATAAAATTATCAGAAATGATAAAAACCATGAGTGTCGCACGTAAATATATAGTAAAATATGATCACGGGACTGTTAGTAGGATTATCTTTCTTTTACTATTGTCTCTACGCTTGTGAGAAAATCGAGAAAACTTCATATATATTATGAAATACAAAGCCCATAAAAAGCTAGTCAGCGTTTTACAAGTGATAATAAATATTCGATCGAAATGTATTAAAAAAAAGTTGGAACAAATCACAAAAGATGTATTCGTTCAATCGCCATATCGCGCTGTTCCCGTGACCGTGACAAATTCCGTTTACTTTCTACCCGCGTCCTTGAGGTCGACGCGTGACGTTACATCTCTAAATAGGGCTGTCACGTGTTCACATCCAAAAATGTATTCACAGGAATTTTATACCGTAATCGTAAGAACTGGGATTGATTTTTATACTAAACAATGAACCGATAATTCGAGAAATAATAAAATAATATTGGACATCACATTAGAAGATACGTGTTACAACTGCACAGTGAACTCGAGCTATCAGTAAATGTAGACGCTATGATACAAGAAGTCGTTCGAGCATCCTTTAGTTTAAGTTTCCCTGAAATGTAGTCGTTGGCAAGACCCTGAGGATCATGTTACAAAAAGACTTCAGTGTAATTTTTCTTATTTGAGAGCAAATAAGTATCTGAATTTATTTGTTAGTCAGGCTCTTTGTCTACTTTTTGGCAACCTAAATTACTTCCATTTTCTAGTAGGTACAAGTGTTTTGTGATTATTTTAATGTTCTAACAAGATGATGACCTCTTTGTTAGAACTTTCCAGGGAGTTTTTGTAGCATCTTAGAATCCATGCTTCGAGGTATCATTTCATTCATTACCATCCAATTCACTTGTGCACAGTAATCGAACCATATTACGTAAAATGTCACCAATATTACAAAATATAGTATCAAGTAACATAAATTTATAAATAAAATATAAAAACACTACTACATACTACATGACTGACTAAGAGTGAAATATATCACTCAGATTTATCTGAGCCTTAAGTCCAGAAGTTAAATTTATAGTCGCAAACTTAGCATTCACTTAGCTTAAACTGAGCTGAGTTCAAGTCATCAAATTTAACGACTTGCGAATGACTTGGGAATTACTTATGCGAATAAAAAGAAAGTATTACAAAGTAATAATTTGACAGTGGCATTTCTATATTTTTTTATTGTCATTATTACTTGATTGTCATTGGCTTGATCCTTCATTGCAGAAATGTCAAGAAGGCTTCCATTGCTTGTTTCACTCTCGGTTGACTTATTTCTTTCATATTTTTAATATCCTTTTAACGTGTATAGTTCAATTTATTGAAGTGCAACTTCTACTGCGACTTCCAACAAGGTTGCGTTAAATGTTTAACGCTACCATGGAGGGGGTATGAAAGCCCTGCTGCGTTAAAGGTTCAACGCTCCTGGGAAGGGGGAATAGAACGAGACAGAGCGAGAAAAATAATCAAACATTTCGTATCTTACTTTAGTTATCATAATCCCATTGTAAATGTTATAAATTTAGATATTTCTCCACTCGAAAATGATAATTAAAAGATGCGATCAATTGTGAATTGTAAGCAATATTAATAAAGTTTGTCTTAAAGAAACAATATGATTTCACTAAAAATCAATTTCTACTCCTTCCTATTTTATTTATTTATTTATTTACACTTTATGCGTTAAATACGCAATGGCGGACTTAATGCCCAAGGCATTCTCTGCCAGTCAACCATTAGGTGGTGCAGAGATAAATGTTGGTAGGTGTAAAAGGTGAGGTTTTTATGAAATTATGTTTAGCCTATTTAGTATTACAATATATAAATAAAATATCAACACCAATATACTACATATATAATACATATATACTACACATATACAATACATACACATAACAACATCATACATAAATATCAACACAATAAATAAAAGTATAGTTAGTCAACATCAAGTACTAAATACAACATTAACCAGATAATTCTGCTAAATGACACTGGTAAAGCCGACGTACCCTGACTTTAAAACTGAAACGGTTAGATGACATCCTGATTTCATAAGGAAGCGCGTTCCATAGGAGAATAGATTGGATAAAGAAAGATGAATGTACTAGACCGGAAGTATGGACAGGACAGCAAAGAATAAGATTATTAGAAGAGCGAAGGTTAAGGTCATGATTAGAGCATAAGAACTGAAAATGTGGAGTTAAGTAAGAGGGAGTGTTGGGAGAAAATAGAATAGAATACAGAGTTGTCAGAGCCCGCAAACTCCGACGCTGGCGAAATTAAGCTCTGAACGATGGCTCGATACATGGTCGTACTTACGAAGATTAAAAACAAATCGAATGCAATTGTTGAGTAATCTGTCAAGTTTGTTAAGAAGGTCACCGTTCAGATCGTAAAAGCACACATCACCATAGTCAATTATAGGTAATATTATAGATTGCACTAGCATGGTTTTCGTTTTAACTGGAAGAAAATTTTTCAGGCGATAAAAAGACTTTAGAGTACCGATCACTTTCTGGCTAACCTTGGAAATATGAGTTCTCCAATCCAATCAATATGTAAACCAAGGTCCTTTACATCCGTACTAAACGGTATAACAAGACCACTGAATATAATCTGAGGCAGCGAGTTGAAGTCTATTCTGGAAATCATACAAGAGCTCCCTATTACAATTGCTTGACATTTGGAAGGATTAACTGATAAGCCAAATCTCTCAGACCAATCCCTTGAGGCATTTAGATCCCGGTTAATAGTATAAATTGCAGCTGATAGAGAATCTACTGTGGCCTGAGTGTATAATTGCAGGTCATCAGCATACAGATGATACGTACATCGCAGTTCGTGAGTTAAAAGGTTAATAAAGAGGGAAAAAAGAAGAGGTGAAAGTATACCACCCTGAGGGACGCCAGCACCAAGCTCACACCAATTAGACGTAGCCCCATCTATACGAACCGATTGTTGTCGTCCCTTTAGATATGAAGCGAACCATGCCAGTGCCTCTAATGAGATATTATAATGAGAGAGAATAGCCAAGAGAATATCGTGACTAACAGTATTAAAGGCATTGGAAAAATCTACTAGAACCAGCACAGTAATCATTTTATTCTCCACTCCATTTCTCAAATCACCAGTCACTTTAAGCAAAGCTGTAACTGTACTGTGACCTGGCCTGAAACCGGATTGTAGTGGACTCAAGATATTGTTGCAATGTACAAAGGATGATAGTTGTTTGTGCACACAAGTATTTTCATTTCCACATTACGAAGTTTCACTTCTTCCGGGCGGAGGGACTGCACGCACTATTTTTTTTACAATTAAAGACATTTTGCAGACTCGGCGCAATACTGAAACAAAGATTAGCGTAGTTAGATCATAAATTTGAAATCTATGATTGTGCTGAGTAATTACTTAGCGAAGTTTAAGCTGAGCTAAGGGTAAGATAAAGCTGAGTACGCTCTATGATTTCACCTTAAGATCCCACCAAAAACTCTCCTAATTAACCTACTTAAAATGGCACATCAGGATTTTCTCCAGTTCAGAAAGCTAAGGTAAGTCCGACCCGATCATAACAACCCTGACGCTAATCAAGTTATTTTTTTTATTTCGTCTCTGTGCCACATTTGTACAATTTTATAGCATGACCGACGCCGCTTTGTAAAGTCGCCGCTCTGGTCACATCGATTGTAAGGCAATTACGTTCAGTTGATGGGGTCGACGTTTTAGTGGACGATTAAGGGAACCTCTCTATACGTAGTATTGCCAAGTCATTTATAGAATGCTTTTTCAATTATCTCCTGTGAGGTTTCTCTTAGCTTCTAAACGGTCCATTCGATCTGGGATATAGTTTTTTTTTATCTATATAATAGTACCAAAATTATAAAGAAAGAAGCAGGTTTTGTATGTTTATTTATATGAGGAAAGTAAACTCCGGAACCATTGCATCGATTTGATAATTTTTTTCATTATTTCAAAGATACATTATTCTACGTGGACATAGTGTTTATAGTGATAAAAAAACGTAAAGTCATGATGATACTTGAGCCGTTATATTTCAAAATGAACCAAATCCAATTTTAATCGTTGGTATAACACGTTTATTTTTTTTAAGATTTCCAGTCTTTATACACCGAGAACGAATTTCAAATTTTGCCGTTCACGAGGCTTTTATTTTATGTTCTACATATTCTGCAGGTACAAAATTTGAAGATCTTGAAGAATAACGTAAAATTTTGGCCAGGGTTAAAATTGGATTTAGCTTATTTTATCTAAAAAATAATCAAAAGACTTTTTATACTTAATCCCGTGTTATTACAAGAAAGTTAAATACGTATTGAATACTTGCTTTAAATTCGAAACCGTTTTAAAGCAAGTATTTAATACGTATTTAACTTTTTTGTACTAACACCGTATAGGTTTTGGAGTTTGACCACAACCTCACCTCATGCTAAATAACGATATGGTCTAGGTGGTAAACACGCTAAACCTAGAGATAGAGTGGTAGCCTAATAGTAATAGTCAAAGATATCATTAGAAAAAGCAATGGTTTCGTCGCGATGTTTTTCTTAAGAAAAGTATCGGCAGATTATAAAATAGACCCAACGTCAATCGACACGGCGCGGCGCGGCGTCTAAACACGCCACCATATACCCTATATATTTATTATTGGGAGTTTCATTTATTGGTTTAGAATTTAAAGCAGTGCAGTATTATTGCTTATATGCGAAATTATGACATACCCCTGTAAGCAATAGATGCATTTGTAGGCAACATATAACGATAAATTTTTAATTAAGTTAGGTAGATAGTAATTAGGTTTTAGCCGCACTAATCTTTAGTTGACTATTGTTTTAGCATTTTAATCTAGATTTAATCATTTTTACTTAGTGTATATATTAATGAAAGTTTATTATTTGATTCGAAACATATTAGCCAGTGAAAATCTTAAATACTTTTTCAAAAATTAAACATACCTTTCACGTCCCTTTAAATCAAATAAGTTTTTTGTGCGTTATAAAAAACATGTGACTCATCAATTTTAATACACTTTCGAAATCATCACACGTTTTATCGAATAAAAAACAAGTCACGATAAACACAATTGCCGCATGTCAATGTCGCATTGTTGTTACTAATTAAACTCGACCGAATGTAAACTCGAATCATTTACCGGTCGATTATAGAAAAACTAATTCTACCGTTAGTATCTTAATTTATGTGTCAAGTTTCTCTATTTAAAATAGATAAATCCATCTCTAAAAATAATTCATGTGAGATGTATACTCCGTGTGTTTTGTTTCATTTGTGTTTTCTTTTATAGAGCTATTATGCAATTTCTATGTCTTTATGTAAAAGAGAAAACATATTTACTTAATAAAGAGTATTTCAGATTTTCACTCTTTGAGTGGTATAAACTTCTCCAAAGATCTTCATCAGATCTTAATGTTTTATATACTAAAACGTTCCCTGAAAAAATAAGCATCTAACAATGAAAACTCCATCCAAATCAAATTAGTAGTTTCTGAGAAAATCGCGGGTATATAAACATACATACATACGGGTCGAATACAGAACTTCCTTTTTTGAAGTCAGTTAAAAAAGACATGCAGTGCACTACTTTATAGTAGTCTCTACAACCTATATAAAACATAACCTCAGAAAACTGCCGTCATAGGTCTTCGTAATAAATTATTATTCCTGAGGCAATCCTTAGTGAAATTTGGAACGTTTCGTGAGTCAGTACATGTTTCCAACCTCATCTTTAGACATGAGACTTATTAACGCAAACACTACTGTTTTACAATAAAAATAGGCCATGCCATTGGTGCTTTCGGACTGAAACTTAGACAAATTCTGCGACTTGACATACTGTTATTATTTTTTCTTTTACATTTGAAATAATTTATAGCTTATTTATATTTAGCTATTTAGCTATGGGATACGTTCATTCATGTAACATTGTTCCGCTTCTCTTCCAAAACATGATATATTCGATAAAAATAAAATAATGAATTTTAACACCATGGTAGGAGTCACAAAGTTACCTAAGCCCTAATTTATGGGTTTTTATTCTTAACTTTTTGTCAAGTCGAGCCTTTGAAGACGTTACTTATAAGTAAACGTTTGTTCCCGTCGCGGACCAAAACGGACTTTGTTAGTCGAGCCTTTTTTAAGATTACTTCGACAGTTTTTCTTCGAACTGTCAACATGTCTGTGAACGGAAACAAGTTATTTTAAGCCCCTGGTTGATAGCTTTATGTTTGAACTACGGATATTTGTCCTCTTTTTCTTTCATAATAATAAAAAGCGTTAAACGTTATTTAAAATGTTTTGAAAATATATTATGATTTAGTATTATGTTTACGCAAAATTAATTATTGAAAACAGAGATTCCAAGAGTTTTTTTCTACAAACCGCTTTTAAAATGTAGCTGGTTCTAGTAGACCCCCAGCATCTACATTTCTACCATATTTTCAAAACTCGACGAAAAATGAGAAGATTAGATGTAACTATGGACATTTCCAAGTCTCGACACATTATACTGAATATGGAATTTGCAAGTTTTTACAAGTAACAGTCGCTGAGCTTTTTAAAACATTATCCGTCCACATTGGTAGATTAAGCCAACATTTTAGTTCTTCACTATTGAAAGCTGATAAATTTTCGCTTACGAATTATGTACCCCCATTTCATTTTCACGCCAACGCAGTAGACCCTCGTCGAGTCTCCCGTGGAGCCCCGGGGGTTCACCTGGACCACTTTGGGAATTAAAATTTGTTTGTGACGAATAGAAGCTAATAACTTACTTCATATGCAGAACTTTGATTGGCACAGTTGTGTGGCATGCAGCTAAACATACGATTATATGAATCTATTTAAAAAAAATACTGTATTTTCTACGTATTTTAAAATGAAGTTAGTATTTGTCATAATTATCAAGCATATATTAACATTATTAACGACACATGTATTGATATACAGGCCTCGATACTGATGTCCATTCGTTAATATTTACTGCGGCATTCAATACCCAACAATCTGAGTTTGTTTCTTCAATAATTATGATTTAATAGAAAATCCAGAAATTACAAACGCAGATTAAAAATGCAGTCGACCCACAACAAGGTGCCAACGAGACCATCGTTGATTTGTGTTCGAAAATAAATGAGAAAAGCACTTTAGTAAAGACTGCTTTATTTTGACAAATCTTTGAATACATAATTCAACTTTTATTATATTACATACATTACATTCGCTACGTTACCTTGGATCGTGATTAGCATACTTAAAATCGGCCTAAAATTTACACAATTTTGAACATAAAATATAGATATAACTGATCAACTTTCGGATATATTATTTTACGAAACACACATTTCCTACGTTCAATGTCATACATATTTAGATTCTAATTTAGTATAAGGTAGTAATTTTAAGGTGTATCCGTTAATAGTAATAATTATATTTCAAAGTTACTACAAACAGAGGAAGTACATGTTTTAACACTTAGCAAATCATTTTGGCTTCATACCGTTCGACCTCGTGTCGATATTGGATCGATTTTATCAGAGTTATGATTCGAGTGACGTTACCCTGAATTTTCATTATATATATTTTTTATTTTTTAGTGTATGCCAGCTACTTTATTCTGATTAAGATACTTTTCTTTTTGACGTGATAACGTCTTGTAAATCGATGAACACCGGCTGCACGCACGATAAAGCATAACTCATTGTCACGTTCCGCTCGAGCCGAGCGTGCAAGCGAGAGCGCGGAACAAGCGACAGAGAGGTGGGATAGACCTAAGCGTTCGGCTTGTGACGCATCTATATCTTTTCCACTCTATATACTAATTTTGTTTTGGAAAAATAAAATCAAACTATAGATTGTTAAAGTTTATTATTTTATGTATAAAATTTCAATTTTACTCTGAAATTATTATACTGTATATTAATACAACTTGAGCTTAAATCAGTGCTAAATGAAAATATCCAATATACGTTTCTGCACCGTGTCGCGTATCGACAGCTATCCGGTGCACGCGTACTGAATAGCTAAATGATATTTCAAACTATAAAATACTTTATAGGTACTATTATAAAAAGATATTTTATTTTACCAAGTATATTTTTATCTATGTTCAACACATCATTAATATATATTTATTGTTCAATTCACAGTCGGCAATCGAGAGCACCTCGCAGTGTATATTCGTACCGAAGTGCAGTGGCTCCATCTGTGGCATCAACGCACAGATCAAAAGTTTCTAGGAAGGTAATTTTAAGTCATTTTCTATCAACATCATAGTTATTATACTCCATATTTAATCAACAAATTGGCACAATGAACTATCTTTTTCATTACTTATTAAAACGTGTAGTTACCAGCCTATAATTCCTTAAAATTTAGGAAAATGACATTTTTTTTATATCATAGGAGGCAAACGAACAGGCGGGTCACCTGATGTTAAATGATCACCGCCGTCCATAGACACTAACAACACAAGGGGAGTCGCTAATGCGTTGCCAGCCTGTGTTTGGGGGGACGGAACGAGGAGAGGGGATGGGAGGGGAGAGGAGGTGGGCCCCTGGCGCTCTCACTGACCGAAAGAAACGGAACAATGCAAACACTGTTACTTCACGTCGGTTGTCTGTGGGTCGGGTGGTACTACCCCGAGCGAGCCGACCCATTCATGCTGAAACCAGTAATAGCTTCAGCGTGGGTCTAGTAATCTAATAACTCCTTATAGTGAGTTAATGTAGATCTTCAAAGTCAACAATACATTATTCAATTTAGGCCCGGAGAAGGCGCTTATGAACGTTAAAGTTACCATCGGTTTGTAAAAACAACCCAGTGAATCGAGAAGAACCGGAAAGACACTCGATCGAGTTTATCTTTACAAACATGGATAGTTACATTCGCTTTTGGTGGATGCACTAAGAGGGGCGTCATATCCAGACGTCATCATCGTTCACATATTGACTCACTCTATATAGCCTTATTATAATTACGAGTGTTCGTCTAGTGGTAGAACTTCGACGATCAAGAAAACAAAACTTTTTCCAAGTTTTTATTGATAACACTGAAGCTCGTCAATAGCTACTAAAGAAAAAAGACTGAAGAAAATCTGATGAGAAACAGAGGAAAGAGATCCTACTGTCAATTGATATTTTAAAGAATCATCATCATCTGCCTGTAAGAGAACCACTGCAGGGCCATAGGCCTCTTCCCGAAGGAAGGTAATGGGCAATTGGGCATAATTACCACGACAGCGCACGACGTATTAGCCATTTGAAACTCTGAGAAATCCACAGTTCTGTTTTCCCACATACCGGAGTACTGAAAGAACATTTCTCAGATTCGAGTTTCCTCACGATGCTTTCCTTCACCGTCAGCCGATAGTGTTACCAATTTAAATTAGTAAATATACGCGAATTCCGATAAATTCGTTGGTACATGCCGGGGTTCGTACCTGCGGACATTGAAATGATATTCCACAGTACAAGCCACTAGACCACCATAAGTTTTATTTTAAAGAATACCTAATATGAATTAAAATTAGAAAAAAACTGTTTTAATATAATATACACTTTAAAATGTATGTTCATGTATAGGCCGGTGTTAAAGTGGACGCGATGGCAGCACCGAATCCGTTTTGTCCGAACGTGAAAGGCATGTGCTGCCTCATGCTGCTCCTGAACCTTGGACTCATCCTCGTCACGCTCGGCTTCGTCATCGTACTGCAGTTCTTCGAACCGTTATTCGTTTGGTCAGTATTCCCTTCTTTATACCCTTTGGCAATATAGGAAACTAGGCTCAGTTTTAGAAAGTTATCAGAAGTTACACTTTAGTCTAGTTCATTGTGGTTATAATCTTGAACCACAATGTTACCATTATTTTATATTGTATATGTTTTTGGGTTCACTCTTAAAGTAAGACCTCGGTCTTAAGTGCAACTATTGGTATGGATATTTACCTTTGAGGTTGGTAGGTAGTTAATAAGGGCATTAGAAAGAATGCTACCACCATGTTATGGCTTCATCGCGATATCTTCCTTCACCGAAAGCTCGAACTCGTAGAATTCGAACTTAGGTCAATCGACGTCATATTCGAACACTCTACCATTAAGCTGGTAGTTACCATCATGAAACTTAATGTATTGTATCGCTCGTGGGTAAATTAAACATCGTTGGCAGTTTTTTATAAATGTACTAGCGGTTCCGGCGGACGTTTTCCTGTCTTGATAACAAAAAATATCTTACAATTCATCCACCGCACCACCTACCGGGTCCTATTGGCAATCTAAATCATTCTTGAATCCACCTGAACACGCACAAAAAAATCATCATAATCTGTCCAACTGTTTAGGAGAAATTCAGTCACATACATAAGGACAAAACAATGATATAGGTATATAAAGATTACGTCATTACTCGAATGATTCGACAAAATTCGACATGGGCTATTTTTGCAACGCTATTGTATTTCGTTCCCACGGCCGATGAGTCATTCTTTCTTTATTTTTATCGAGTTCGAATTCAGATTGTAACGAAATAATATTAATACTTTGAGAACAACGTGCAAATCGTTTGTGATTCCAGGCATAAGAATTTTAAATGAAGTCACATTGAATATTCCAAGGGAACGTTCGGTCATTATAAATCACTTTACTTTTCAAATAACGGTACACGTCATTTGGTCCTAACGCCATTTGTATGTTTCTGAAATAATATTTAAGTTTATATCGATTTATGGTAAAACTGTGACAACGAGAATTTGACCTTAAATATTGCAAAGTAATCTACTCCTATTCAAACATATAAATTCAATCTTGAATACTTATTTTTACTAAAAGTTTTGACTTTCTATTTTAATAATTAATCACCTTTATTGTAAACTAGCTTCTGCTCGCGGCTGCGTTTGCCTCTATGTCTATTTGTTCTATCCCTTGAAAACAGCTTTTTTATTTGGACGAAAAGTACACTATGTCCTTTTCTGTATCCCTGTATCTGAGTAACTAAGAATCCAACTTGAAAAACAATTTGAAACGACATTAAAGTTTATTTTCCATAAATATCACTCTCTTTTTACAATTATTTAATTTAAAATAAAAAATTTTAACTGTTTTCTATAAACTTCTTTACACAATAAAAAACACCACAGAATAAAACAACACTATGTTATAGACTTCTTTAGCCACAGATAAGGAAATTAAAATAAAGGAAATGGTCAAATTTCTTTACATATATGCAAAATCTTATAAATATCGGTTAAGTGGTTTACACGTGAAAACGTAACAAACATATAAACTCACTTTCGTATTTGAAGTGAAATTCCTTTAGGCGCGTTGCGAGTTTTATTGGAAGGAGATAAATTTATAATTTCGCGTCATGACATACTAGTAAGCATGACCGACCGTATTGCGCTTTCGTAGCTTGCATTAGACTAGCGACGCGTAGTATAAGAGCCTGTATACATTTTATATTGATTTTTTTGTATTGAGATTGTGTAGCCTTTCATATCTTTGATTTGATTTGTAGAATGTACACCTATAATTATTTTTCGAAGCGCCAATTGATGTGAAAACCAGACTAATGATAATAAATTCAATGTACAATTTATGAAATTTAAATAATTCTGTAGTATGAATTATTTAAAAATTTAAAAATTCAAAAGAGAATACAACTATTCCCTTGTTTTGAGTTTTCGCTTCTGTCAGCAGTACTTATGAGTGCCACGACTTTTTTATTTTTTTTTTATTTTATTGTGTAATAAAAAATTTTTAAATATTTTTTTTTATTATACTCCCCTTTATTTTTTTTTTTTTTTTTTTTTTTTTTTTTTTTTTTTTTTTTTTTTTTTTTTATTATTTTTTTTTTTTTATTTTTTTTTTTTTTTTTTTTTTTTTTTTTTTTTTTTTTAAATATATTTTAAGGAAAGATAAATTTTTTTTTTTTTTTTTTTTTTTAAAAATATATTAAAGAAAAAAAAAAATTTTTTTTTTAAATTTTTTTTTTTTTTCCCCAAAAAATATTATTTCTTACCGTGTATATAAATACACACACACTTTTTTTTTATTTTATTTTAGTAATGATTTTAAGTATATAATGATAAATTAACGTTTACAGGATCCTGGGAATCGTTTTCTTGATCTTCGGCTTCATCACGCTAGTGGGCAGTCTCATCTACTGCGTGGTGTTATGCAGAGAAAACCCGTACCCGAGGTATCCGGACGACTTCTACTGGACACACCACTGGTCCAAGACCATCGGACCTTCCGAAATTCATTACAGCGCCAGCGAAAAACCGTACAGACAAAACGGGCACGGTAGTAGATACGGTAACGGAAAATATTCAGACAGGGAAAGCACAAAAGGTTATTCTGACAGAGAAAGTAAATTAAGCAGGTATTGAAATAATGGACAGTTTACTTGGCAACACTTTATACACATTTCCGAACGTATCGCTATATGACGTTCGACTTTTGAAAGCCCAAAGTTAATGGCGTACAATCGTTTTCTTGTTTTGCCACGGCTGAAGCATTCGCCAGTGTCAATAGTGTACAGTATAAACAATATATCACTGTCGTGGAGTTTTTGGCGGGATCGTAGTTTATCATATTGATTTTATATTCTATTCATAATTGTGTGTTGTGTGACTCTATATTTTGTAATATTGGTGGCATTTTACGTAATATAGTTCGATTATTATACACAAGTGAAGTGGATGGGAAATAATACCCCGTAGCATGAATTCTGAGATGCCACGAAAACTCCATGGAAAGTTCTAATGAGGGAGCCACCATCTTGTTAGAATATGGAAATTATCGCAAGACATTTCTATTGCTATTACTCGACAGTCGCAGTAATAATATGGAAGATTGTTTGCCAAAAAAAAAGTCGCGACTCGAAATGAGCGTCATATAATAAAAATAATATTGGACATATTGTCATATCTTCATCATTACATAGTATAAAACAAAGTCCCCTACCGCGTCTGTCTGTCTGTCTGTTCGCGATAAACTCAAAAAGTACTGAACGGATTTTCAAGCGGTTGTCACCAATGGATAAAGTGATTCATGAGGAAGGTTTTCGTATATAATTTGTCATAGATTTTTTTATAACCAGAGCGAGACAACGTCTGCCGGGCCCGCTAGTTTGTCTATAATTGTATAATCATCCAGTTATAAAAATATATGTATTACATAGGGTTTTTAAACACGAATAAAATTTAAGTCCGTTTTCTAGAAAATGCTTTACTAATAATTAAGTTTTGTAGGTAAATGTATGAATTTATCATATTATCATTGTCAAATGACACTTATAGTTTGTATATTATGTGTATCTAATAAAGAATGAGTAACGATTTATATGTATATTTACTCTAGAAGGAAAGTAACGTAAAATGTAAATAATAATAGTATAATTTATAGGATTAAAATACATTGAAATGAATGCCATATTAATTGTTATTCTATTAATTTAAAAGAGTGTATCTTTTTTTAAAGTATTTTGTAAAATTTGTTTCCCAATTTTATAAAATACCTTAGAAATGTTTAATCAATATATATAATGTAACGGTCTTTTATTTGTTAATTAAATG
Organism: Antheraea yamamai; assembly: GCA_036509395.1. Taxonomy (NCBI): domain Eukaryota; kingdom Metazoa; phylum Arthropoda; class Insecta; order Lepidoptera; family Saturniidae; genus Antheraea; species Antheraea yamamai. The sequence goes on along the minus strand of AP028434.1, from coordinate 3,104,229 downwards.
CAGACACTGATGATAACGGATTGTGTGAAAATGCGTTTTCTTTATATTTGGAAATTTAAACAAAGGAAGTTTTGTTTTAACAGCGACATAATTGATTTAAGGTGAGATAATAACACTCATATATATACTGGAACGATAATAAAATGTACTTAATAAAAATATTGTAACATGCACCGTTATTTTATTTCCTTGAATTATCCATACAATAGGAAACGGAGCCTTTTAATCACGTATTTAGCAAGTAGTAGGTGGTAGAGCCACGCTGAAGCTATTACTGATTTCAGCATGAATAGGTCGGCTCGCCCGGGGTACTACCAACCTCTCATAGAAAACCGACGTGAAGTAACAGTGCTTGCATTGTTGCGTTTCGTTCGGTCAGTGAGAGCGCCGGAGGACCACCCTTCCTCCCTCCTCCCCCTCCTTTTCCCACAAACACAGGCTGACAACGCACTTTCGACCCCCCTAGTGTCGTTAGTATCCACGGACGGTGGTGATCATTTAACATCAGGTGACCCATCTGTTGCTTGCAAAAAAAAAAAGGTGAAAAGAGATAACAGAAATGGCTAAAATCCAGACAGTACATTTTGGCAACTTTTTGTACAGAGACAGAAGTACTATCGTTTCTTCGCCAATGATTTAATAAAACCAATCCATAATGTAAGTTTATCATTTCGATTCCAAGCGATGAAATTGGATGAAATGGTTAATTAATACTAAAAAATGTAACAAAAGACGGAAAAGAAACCGACGAGCTTCATTTAATCTCTTAAGTCCTATATTGATATTCGCATTATCGAGAATATAACACCTCTCGAATATTACAGTGTGTACAAAGTTGTAGATAAAAAAAACATTTTTAAGGTGCCTCCAAACCTATTTTAAAATTAAATCTTTACCTAAAAGGTTGTTGATATCTTTCTCTCGTTAGTTGCTATGCAACGCGTTGTTAGTACACCTTTTTATCCAATTTGGCTTTCGCCTATCCTATTGAACGAATATTAATACTACTTGTCAAATTTGTATCAAATTACAAAAAGAAAGGTAACTCGTAAATGCCGCCGTCTCAGAACGCAAAAAGTAGGCATTAGAAAATGCCCTAGTATCGTTCTATGGCTTTATCACGATCTTCATATATTTATAGGAAAGATCATAGTAATTGTAAATTTCAAATAAAGCAATCATCACCAGAGTCTTTTCATTTCTTGAATATCTATTTCGAAGAGATTTTATTCTGATTTTTTTGTTATGGAATATATATCACTAGATGGCGCTGTTATGTAATTTTTGATCTTTGTTATTTTTACCGACAACAATTTGACGATTAGATATAGTGTACTCTAGTATTATTTTATTATATTATAATAAATATATATTTTATTGTATAGGTTATATAGTCTTTTGTAATGTAATTGTTCATTTATTTATATAATAAACACAGTTAATTTTCCATATTTTAATTATATTTAAATGATGAAAAACTTGTATACAACCTACGCAATACCACTTATACATACATACATACATAGATCTATACTGCATCTTTAGATCGTAGGTATTAGTTCTAACCCGTATCGCTAGAGGCACTGACTTAATAAAATGATTGATACCTCTATTATATAATGTACTCTGTGGTCATCAACACCTCGCCACTATTATAATATTGGTAAAAAAGTTTAAGAATCCGTACATAAGAAATTCATGCTAATTATTCAAAAAGATCTGTCAGAAGTGGGATTCGAACCCACGCCCTCAGAGAGGACCAGAACGCCCTGTACCCACGCTCGACATGGGCAAGTTGCCTTGAGTCTGGCGCCTTAGACCGCTCGGCCATCCTGACATTATGCGTACTGGATAAAAATACACTGTCTTACCATGATTACATACGCATCATTCTAAAAATTTAGTTTTCTTTAGTGATAACAATATTTGAATTAACATATCTTTTAATTTGCAGTCTATATAGTATAGTATTATCAAATAATCTATTAATATTATAATACAAAGTCGGTTTTACTGTCTGTCTGTCTGTTACCTTATTTCTTTTAAACTACACAACGGATTATGATACGGTTTTTAATATCATATGGAAAACTTCTTCCGGAAGGTTTATATATATATATATATATATATATATATATATATATATATATATATAACAAATGGATATTATATTTATCAAAAGTAGAGAAAAGTCGACGTATTCAAATGTAGTCGTAAGAAGGAGATTTGTAGGCAAGATAGTACTGTGAAAATTCAGCTTGTAAAACTCGCACTAAAATATGAGCTATTTGAGACTTATTCTTAACAGAAAATAAATATTTCAGTATTAATTCCATGCATCTATAGAGGTATAAATTTAGCCACACTGTAAAGATTTAGGTATTTTAATTTATTGTTGAGTCTCTTAACGTTTTATATAATTTCAATTAATATTAATTCAAATATTACAAGAGAATGTAATCAAAAGGAAGTATCCAATCCGACTGTCACTAGACACAACTAATTAAAAATATTTTCAAGGGTTCTCATAACGTACGATAGGATTTGCGTAGAAGGTAAAAATAAAAGGTAACAAAGTATGTTCGTCGCTACTCGATCTAAAGTATGCATTTTGCCTTATTCGAAGAAAATATATTACGATAGTATCTTGCAAACCCAGCAAAAATTAGTACAATTGCTCTATAAATTTGCTATTTATCTGCAAAAATCCTGTTTTTAGTTTTAATATAAAACAAACCTTTATATAATTTTTTATATAACCTTTGTATAATTATATATTTAGTAGATACATTATGTGATATTGTTATAACTCAATGTTGATTTTAGTTTTTAACCGACTTCGAAAAAGGAGTAGGTTACTACGTTCGGTTGTATATATATTTTTTTATTTTTTTTTTTTTTTTTTTTTTTTTTTTTTTTTTTTTTCGTTTTCCTCTCTTTTTTTTTTTTTTTTTCCCCCCTCTTTTTTTTTTTTTTTTTTTTCCCTTTCTTTTTTTTTTTTTTTTTTTTGTATGTTAATCGATATCTCCGTCAATTATGAGCCGATTTTAATAATTCTTTTTTTATTTGAATTGGTTATATTCAGAGGTGGTCCCATATAATTTGAAGAAAATATTCAACCCCTAAAGGGCTGAAATATCGTTTATTTTATTTTCACCCACTTTGTCTCTACGTATTTTCGTGAAATTGGAACCGATTTATTATACCCATTAGAAACCAGACATATTTATGGATACTAAAAATGGAGAAATAAAAAAATTTTACAAAAAAAAATAAACCGCCTTCGATTTGAAAAACTAATAAGGCATTAAAAAGCGAAAAATAACTGAATCATTAAATTAACCAAATTAAATAAAAAATATTGATATTTGCACTACCTAATAATATATTTGAAGTCGATGCCAGCCTATATTTCAAATTTTGTTGCAGGTAATAAAATATGTATACACTTCATATATATCATGGGACACGAGAGTGGACCCAAACTTTGTATATAGATGATAATATGAATTTAGGTTGGCATCGACTTCAAATATATAATTAAGTAGTGCAAATATCAATATTTTTTATTTAATTTGGTTAATTTAATAATTCTGTTATTTTCCGCTTTTTAGTGCCTTATTAGTTTTTCACATCGAAGGCGGTTTATTGTTTTTTGTAAAAAAAATTTATTCGTAAATGCAAATGCAGGAAAAAATGCTTTGTAGTATTAACTAGCTATGTACAAATCAAAAACATCAATAAAATATATAATTTCATTAAATGTATACTGAAATCCAATCAAATCACAGTTAATATATAGCAGGCTAAAGGAATAGACAAGATATCTTATCTATTACCATCAGTACTCGATAGAATTTCATTTTTCCTTTTTTTTTTTTCTTCTTTTTTTTTCACTTCACTCGTGCCAACCCCCACCATATCTCCAATTATAATAAAAAATAAAATCCACTACATGACAGACTAAGATCCCGCCAAAAACTCCACTCGAGACCCTTTTCCAAAATATGATAAGAGATTCGTGGGAAGGTATATTGTCAACTTCTGTTCGCGAATCTTTAATTTCTCTATAAATTTTTGAAGTATCGTGGAGGTTTAGTACTGTGATCAAAACCACCGCTTGAGTTATTTCTTGAAGTTCTAATTGTTCATCGTGTTACGAAATACTTTTTAACTTGAAAAACTAGACCCGTGCACTCCTATGTTAAGTTACACACTATTTCAGACTCAAACAGAAGTTGCGTGAGCCGGTCAAATAGACCATTAAGTTAATTTAAGCATAAGCCGAAATTGCGTGGGTCGATATAACACATAATGAAGTTAGTTTCAGCTTCTAACATAAGTTTCTTTATATACATTATGCATTGTGCCTATGACCACAACGTCACGTAATGATAAATAACAATGTGGTCTAAGACACACGGCAAACCTAGATGTTGCAGCTGCCAGAACACACTTATTGATTTAGAGATGGTAAGTACGCAATATAATAGATACGCCATGTAATTAATAAATAATTTATTTTGGAACTAGCGACCCGCCCCAGCTTCGCACGGGTGCAATGTAGATATCCATTTTAATGAAATATTGTTAAGGGCAATTTGGTCTACAAGAACGTATGTAATGTATTTAATTGGATAAAGGATAACACTGAATTGTATGAAATAGTTTGGTAAATAACACATAATTATTTTAGTAAATAAATAAAAATGGTTACTGTGGATAAACCCTTTAGAGATAAATATATACTACTAGCGGGCCCGGCGAACATTGTCCCATCCTGATAATAAAAAAAAACCTTGACAAATTATATACCAAAACATTCCTCATGAATCACTTTATTCACTGGTGAAGACCGCTTGAAAATCCGTTCAGTAGTTTTTGAGTTTATCGCGAACAGACAGACAGACAGACGCGATAGGGGACTTTGTTTTATACTATGTAATGATTTATCGGTCTTTTTAAAATATATAATAGTACATTAATTTGATCTATCTCGTAAGGTTTAGCCAGCGTTTGCGATTTAAGCGCACAAAAATATGTTTGATACATCACATATCTTTGAACTTTTTGCCTTTTCTGTGCTATAATAAGTATGTATTATACATATAAACCTTGCTATTGAATCACTCCATCTATTATTCAAAACTGTATTATAATCCGATGAATAATTTAAGATATAATGGAACAGACAGCAGAAGCGACTTCATTTTATACTATGTAAAGATATCTTATCTTCTTTATATATAAATTTCTTCTGTACGTATGTCACTGAACTCCTCCAAAACGGCTGGACCGATTTTGATGAAATTTTGTGTACGTGTTCCAGTGGATCCGATAATGGTTTAGATTCACAATTGGAACCGGTAGGTGGCGCTGCGATTGACTTTTAGAATTTTTTTATTATCACGGCAGGACAACGTCCGCCCTGCCCGCTAATATTATTATATAATATGACCGTTTTATTGTATAGTGCATGTTACTAACTGCGACTTTCGTATCGAAGTTTCATTAAGCGAACTTTTAAAAGTTGTTTCAAAATTTCAAATGGATTGTATAAACTACATCATAAATCAAAACCGCATCCTTTCAAATATAATTAAAACTATAGTTAGTTTATCGATCAAGCGGCGTAAACTAGTATTTAGAAAGCACTCTATCAGAGATATTAACATAATCACTCGTTCATAAAAATGAATTTCATAAACGAATCGTCTTCGAGAATCAACGGTACAGACAGAATAATGAACGCATCTCTCTTCTTGGGAAGTCTTTCAACACACTGGTATATAGGAATTAAAAACCACACAACAGTAGACTTATATTTATTTACAAAAAGTCAATCGAATAATAATTAGCAAAATCATAAATGATAAATAGTGTTCCGACATTAAATCAAAATCATTAAACTATACCGAGTTACAAAATGACCTTGATTTTACACCACACGAGATCATTTATGTCACAGATTAACGTAAATATCACCTTGATGTGTTATGACATATGTGACCTCTATGTGATGCTACATAAAGGTCATGTCGTGAACTACCTAAATCAATTATATATAATGTAACATATTCCAACAGAAAAAAAAAATTGTATCAGAAAATTATGAAGAGACCAGCAGACAAAATAATTTATACGTCATCTTAAATATTTCTAAATGAAAAATCATTCGCGTGATCCAGAACTATTATATTTTCATTTATTTAAAGTAACAGAAAGGACAGGATACAGTTTATACGTCACTGATATAAAATAATCGGACAAGATTAATATATTAAGAATAATTAATAGAAAAAAAAAACGAGAATCCTATTAATGTAAAGTACCAGTTACCGTTTCAGAGAAAATCGTAGACTATTTTATGGAAATTAAAAAAAAAAAGTTTCAGAATAAAGCGTAAAAAGACCTAACACAAAAAAAAAATAACGAAAGACAGAGTTATAAGTAACACATACACATTTAAATTGAAATATTTACATTTTTATCGATAAAATTAGAGTAGATCGTGCTGATCTCATAATACTATATATACTAAACAAAATCGATTCAAAACTATACACAACAGTGACGTCAGAGACACAGGAAAGGTACTAACAAGGTTTTATATATGTTTTCTATTATATGAGACATACGAACAGGTGGGTCACCTGATGTTAAGCGATCACCGCTGTCCATAGACATTTGCAACACCAGGGGAGTCGCAAGTGCGTTGCCAGCCTATATTTGGGGGGAGGGAAGGGGAGGGGGATATATATATACTAGCGGGCCCGGCAGACTCTGTCGCGCCCTGTCTATAAATAAAATCTTGACAAATTATATACTAAAACCTTCCCCATGAATCACTGTATCCACTAGTGAAAACCGCATGAAAATCCGTTCAGTAGTTTTTGAGTTTATCGCGAACAGACAGACAGACAGACGCGGTGGGGGACTTTGTTTTATACTATGTAATGATATATATATATGAGTCCTTACATTTTAAAATTAGCTAAGTCCAATTTGAATCGTTCATATAAGAGTTGTTTTTTTTTTCAATCTCCCATTTTTACATCCAGAGAAGGAACAAATTTTGCCGTCCATAAGGATTTTAATTTTTTTAAGACCTTCCTATTTCACATATAGAAAATTTGAAGATCTTGATTAGTAACGTAAAATATTAGTCGACGGCTAAAATTGGAATTGGCTTATTTCGAAAGGTAACGTCTCATATATTTCGATTTATATCCGAAATATATATATATATATATATATATATAACTCGTTATTTAAGAAACGTGTCCGAAATAAGCCAGATCGTGTATAGTTTTGAAAACGCATGTTATTGTAAATTGAAATATTAAATTAATCCGTTAATCACTGCTTGAAGGATCACTAATATTGAAATCTGACTCGGAATCACTGTCCAGTTTCTTCTTTGACTTCTTCTTAGGGTTCGCCGCAGGTTTCTTTTTACCCTTCAAAATCGAGAAAGCAGAATTAAGCACATTTCACTCAAATCGGTCTTATAATTAATTAACCATTATACCATTATAATTAAACTATAATTAATTAACCATTATACCATTATAATTAAACTATAATTAATTAACCATTATACCATTATAATTAAACTATAATTAATTAACCATTATACCATTATAATTAAACTATAATTAATTAACCATTATAATTAGTTAACCAGTTTCGATAGAGAATAATCTATCGACACTAAATGGCATATCACTAAATATTATAAAACAAAGTCCTCCGCCACGTCTGTCTCTCTTTATTTGTTTGCGATAAACTCAGAAACTACTTAACGGATTATCATGCGGTTTTCCTCCAGTATCCATTATAGTTATCATCCAGTAGATAAAGTGATTCATGAGGAAGGATTAGGTATGTAATCATAGTTATTAGCAAATAAAGAAGATAAACAAATTATTGATTGATGTTCACATACCTTTTTACTATCGAATATGCTGTCATCATCATCATCGCTGTCCTGGCTGAGCATCACCTTGGCCGGTCGCTTCTTCGTCTTCTTGTCCTGGCCGTCGACGTTCATCAGCTTACGTTTCGGTGCCGGTTTCTTCTTCACCGGCTCCGGGGGCTCGTCATCATCGCTGGAGACGAGTGTCGCCGGGTGCGAATTCGAGTAATAATTCGACTTCGCTTTCTCAGACTCGTCTTTCTTCGTGTCTTCGATCAGCGAATCGAATAGACAATCTGTTATAAAAAAAAAAAAGAAGAAAAACCGTATTCAATTAGACCAGAGGTTCCCAGACTTTTTTTCTCATACATCACTCCTAGATCAAGTGTAATGTGTCTGAAATCTTAAGATTTTTGTGAAAAAAAAAATCAGTTACAGGTGTCCAGAAATGTTTGTCCTTTCCTGCAAAAGTAAGTGGGTTCATGATAAAACCTAATTAAGAAAATCAGACGAGGGTCATTGAGAGATGTTACTAAAATAAACAAAAAAAAAAAATACCCGAATCCATTTCAGCCGGTTTCTTTCCAGGATTTTTCTTCACGTTAAAGTCATCATCGTCATCGTCATCGCTGAGGGAGAGAGCTCGGGGCGCGTCTGCTTCCGACTCTACTCTGTTGTCGAGCAACTCTACGTCCGAATCCGATGCGGATCCGTCCGAACCGTCTTTGTACTTCTGGACCTTTACGACACGGGGAAATATACCTCAAGGTTAGAAAAGTGACTTCAGTGATAAAGATACCGAACAGTATACAGTGATATAAAGATACTTTTTTTTTAAATATGTACCTTATAGGTTTTAGCGTTTGACTACAATCTCCTCTGATATTAAATGAGGTGTGTAAGAAGAAGTGTGTGTGGTGTAAGAAGGTTAACAGTCTAAATAAAGTGGGGGAGGGGGGGGGGGGGTCGATTCTAAAGTGCAGCCGCCGGAACATACCAACAGGTGATTCGCGACAGATTTTTCAACACAAGGTTGGTAACTAGCCAAATGGTTTTTTTTTGCTTTCATGACTACGCTATTGACCTACTAAGTTCTTAATAGCTTCACCGGGCTACTAAGGCGAGCGCTTAAGGTACTCAGCCGATTTTATTTGACAACTAGCTCTAGGGCGCACGGCACACCTCGGCTTGGGCTGTTGCCTGATACATGCGATTCGCGACCTATCTGAGCTAACCCAAGCTAAACTAACTATTAATATATATATGAGTTGTTGAAACATATATGTGTGTACCAAGCATACATACACCTCAACAACTCTTATATATATTTCGTATTGCAAAATTTTCTAAAGTATTTCAGTTCGATAAGGGAAAAAAATAAAACCCTTCCACTTTCATGTGTGTGTGTGCTCGTGTGTGGAGGTGATATGGTTGCTAGCCAAACGGACTTAGAAAAGGTCTCATCATAATGTTTTCTTTCACTGGAAGCTCCGACTCAATGGCAGAGATTCAGACTACATGCGGTGTCCAAAAAAACGCTATCAACTAAGCTATCTTAGAAAGGGTTTCAACATTCAACATACACGTAGCATGTTTATTGGAGTTCGTCTAATAACCACACACTCGAGTGTTGTACATCTGTTAACCTTTACGTATGGACGTGGAGTCTCACAGGCTACTCGATGTTTTCGTCTTCTTAGTTTCACCTAGTTCCCCCCACTCCCCGCGATTGAGCGGCTCAGTAGCTTTTATTTTAGTTGTAAAACTACCAACGAGGGAGGGGGTCGAGTCTCCCGAAGAATATCACGTAAGTAATGACCATCAAAATATTGATAAGATTATTAGACTGTTGTCAAAATTTGTTATATTTGTTACCCGAAGTAGGTATTTTGTGTTTTTGGTTTCTTATATATTACACTAGCGGGCCGGGCCGACGTTGTCCCGCCCTGATTATAAAAAAGTCCTGGACAAATTATATACCAAAACGTTCCTCGTGAATCACTTTATCTACTGGTGAAAATCGCATAAAGATCCGTTATGTAGTTTTTGAGTTTATCGCGAACAGACAGACAGACAGACGCGGTAGGGGACTTGTTTTATACTATGTAATAATAATGATAATTAAATTCTATGACCAAGTGAGAAATGGGGTTCGACTTAATGTGATCTCACCCAGATCTAATCTGGTGATGCTTTTATCAATATATAATACGGAATGATTAAATATGATTTTTTTAAATTGGTTAATCACCTTAGTGGCAGCTCTCCGAGCGTTAGTCCTCTCCCGAGGAGCAGGAGCCACCTCCACCACGTCAGCTTCGGAGCCGGAACCCTCGCCCGAACTACTGCCGCTGAACGTTAACTTCTTCTGTTAAAGTAATGCATCACGTTATATCATCAGTTCTTTTTTAAATTCTCAAATAACTTCTGTCCGAGGCTTCTTTTGCGTTAAGATTTTTTTTTTTTGTTATCTTTTCTTTAATGAGGAAATTTTAGATGCTGGCTTTAGTTCGCTTACCCTATATTTTTTTTCTTTTTTTTGTTTTCTTTTTTTTTTTCTTTTTTTTTTTTATTTTTTTCTCTTTTTTTTTTCTTTTTTTTTTTTTATTATTTTAAATAATTTTATATTTTTTTTTCAGTTATTTCGCTTCACCCTTTTTTTTTTTTTTTTATTTTTCTTTATACTTTCTTTTTTTTTTTTTATTTATTTTGATTTTTTTTCCTTACAAAATTTTTTTATTTTTTTTTTCCTTTTTCTTTTTCCCTTTTTTTTTTTTTTTTTTATTCACATATTCTTTCCATTTCCATTTCATTTTTTTTTATTTTTTTTTTTTTTTTTTTTTTTTCTCTTTTTTTTCCTTTTTTTTTTCTTTTTTTTTTTTTATTTTTTTTCTTTCTTTTTTTTTTTTTTATTTTTTTTTTCTTCTTTTTTTTTTTCTTTTTTTTTTTTTTTTTTATTTTATTTTTTTTTATTTTTTTTTAAATTTTTTTTTTTTTTTTATCTTTTTATTTTTTTTTTTTTTCCTCTTTTATTTCTTTCTTTTTTAATTTTTTTTTTTTTTTTTTATTTATATTTTCTTCCGGTTTGAATTATTTTAACCAAGACCACCTTTTATTAAACCCCTTTTCCCGTTTTTTCCCGGTTGATTTTTTGATTTTTTTTTTTTTTTTTTTTTTATTAATTTTAAAATTAATAAATATTTTATTAAAAATTGATTGTTAAAATTTTTTTAATTTATTTTTTATCCTATTTTGAAAAATACCCAAAAAGTAGAGCTCTAGACTAGAATACCCCCTTAATTGATCAGTAGAGTAATTAAGGCGTGAAACCGTAATAAATAAGTAAATAAACAAACAAACTCACTCTCGCATTTATATGTATTAGTTGACATGCATTTATATTAGATGGCATGCACTCAAATTTGAAATTACAGAAAACTAGAATATTACTACTAGCTGTGTAAGAGGGTTTCACTTGTGTTTAACTTGTAAAATTTTAAATTTTAGTCAATGTTGTTAGATAAATTTAAATCTCACACAAAGAATGGCTGTTTAAGGTTAAAGCATATAAAAAAATCCAAATATTTGGGTGATTTTCAGTAAGTTTGTAATTTGGCAGCAAATAGCCGTACAGTAAAAACAAAAAAAAGTAAACTGTAGCCATATGTAGATAATTAATATCTAATTTTTTGATTCGACTATGGGAAAATTTTTAGATCTATGGCTTCAAAAGCATCCTTAGAAAACCATCGAAAAAAAAATCAAATTTTTACACATCTCAAAAACGGTCTATGGGCTCAATTTTTTTTAATACTCTGACCATAATGCTCTCAAGAATTCTTCTGAAACCATATACCTAAAACTGTTCCATAGTCGTATCTAAAAATCTGACACTCGAAGCCACAATTTTCTTTATATTAGTGTACAGCCATTTGCTGCCAAATATAGCCCAAAATATCACCCAAAACTTCGTTTTTTTTTATATACCTTAACTTTTGTGGCTAATGCATTTACTATTTCCCAACATATAGTCGCTTCCAAACATACGCCATTTAGGCAGTCGGTTATTATTTCATGTTTCGGGCATGTCAAAATATTCAATAGATATGTCGTTACATTTTAAAATGAGCTACGTCCAATTTTAATCGTTAAATTTTTTTAAGATCTCCAATTTTCATACACCGAGAATAAAATTCAAATTTTGGTGTTCATTAGGTCTTTAGTTCTTTTATGATCTTCATATTTTACACGTACAAAATTTTAAGATCTTGAAAAATAATCTATACTAATATTATAAAGAGCTATAGTTTGTGAATTTGTGACATTGTGAGTTTGTGACGTTGTAGGGGGTAATCTCATGAACTACTGGTCCGATTTGAAAAATTCTTTCAGTGTTATATAGCTCATTTATCGAGGAAGGTTATAGGCTATATATCATCACGCTGAGACCAATAGGAGCGGAGCACCAATGAAGAATGTTTCAAAATCGGGATTTTTTTGCTCTTGAGAACTTCCGCTGTGTTAGCGTTAGCCCAAAGTAACTATTCCACGCGAACGAAGTCGCGGGCAGAGGCTAGTGTAAAATATTAGGAAAGACTAAATTCGGATTTAGCTCATTTTGAGATGTTACAAGTCAAATATCTTTACATATGCAGAATGGATTAAGCCAAAAATGATTTATGAGCACTACAACAGTGTTAGTAATAAGTTTTAACTTAACACGATACTCCATCTGCTATTTATCCATGTTAACAGAAAAGTTAAATACGCATTGAACTTTTACTTACAAAAAAGTCTGATCACAAAAGAGTTACCTTTGTTTACAAATGGGCATTATTTAAATTTAAATACCTTCTAACACTTGTCTAAGTTGACAGATATTATTCTATTGTTAGAATTAACTGTACATCTATATGTCGGCAAAAGAAGTTTCATTGTAAATTATGGATTTCGTGGATATAGTTAATTTGGAAGAAGTAAATAAATTAAACAATTTTAGACATTCACAGGTAAATCATAACTACTATTTGGAGTTTTTGGCGGGATTTTGGTCTGTCATGTAGTGGATTTTATATTTTATTCATAATCTTGTGTTACTTGACTCTATACTGTGTAAAATTGGTGGTGTTTTATGTAATATAGTTTGTTTATTGTGCATAAGTGAAGTGATTGGAAAATAATATCATACTCCATGTATTCTGAGATGCCACAAAAACTCCATGGAAAGTTCTAACAAGATGGCCACCATCTTGTTAGTTCATTGTAATTAAATCAAGAAACTTGTAATACTATTAACTACTCGACAATGGCAGTAATAATCTAAAAGATTGGTTGCCAAAAATAAAGTAAAAAAAAAAAACTATTTGACACTATTGACATCTAACGGTGTATTGAATCTGTCATTATACTGATGTTCCATCTTACGCACTTGACAGAATATATATATATTATAAATTGCTATTTTATTTATTTTATACATCATTTTCTTTTAACTAAAATATCACAATAATGATAACCAATACAACGAAATAATAAGTAAATTGACTTAATGAAGATCCGAACAAAAATATTATTTATAAATTGGAATTGTTTCCTAAATATCTGTATGTAATGGAACGTTTTTGAATGATGAGATCGGATTGAACGAACGCTCTTCAGAGTTGCTTGCATAAAAAACTTAAATCAGATGTTTAGCTAGAGACCGCTTGGACAAGTTTTTGTAATAAAGTACTTTAAACATGACTTCAACTACATTTTAAATTTTAGGCACTGCTTAGTAAAACTCGTGTTATACTCGTGTTCATTTTTGTTTTTGTAATAAGACAATACATTTTTACTTGTTATATAATACTCCTGCAACGCGTCAAGGGAAGTGACTCGTATCAAATTGCGATCAACCCTCTCTCCCTCTCCCTCTCTGTCTTATATCACTAATTACAAGTTACCTGTGTGCGAAATCAACAATATAGATAAAAAAAAATACTAAAAAGCAAAACATACCTTCTTCGATTCCTTCTTAAACGTAAGCTTCGTCTGTTTCAACCCGTCAGCGCCTTTTTCGGGCTTCTCAGGTTTCTCCGGTTTCTCCGGTTTCTCTGCTTTCTCCTTCTTCACCCGCGCCTTCGGTTTCTTCTCACCGCTAGATGGACTAATTGCAGTCGGATCGTCCTGATTGTGTTTATTGAAACAAAAAATATAAATGATTATGCTGTTAACTTTGATAGTTATCTTATTAGGTTACTAAATGGACATTTACATTCATTCTATCATCTTTTATATATACAAGTGCTGGTCCAGTGGTAGATAATATGATAATGTGATATTCAATCTAAGAGAGAGAAAAAATCTCTTTTTTTATTGACAGTATTAAAGCTCAATAATAGCTAGGTACTAAAGAAAAAAGGAATGAAGAAAATCGCCTGACAAACAGAAGAGGGAGAATTTCTTCATTATTCTCCCACTGCCGATTTTATATAGACTAGTCTCTGTCCGCGACTTCGTTCGCGTGGAATAGTTACTTTGGGCTAATGCTAACACGCAGCGGAAGCTGTCAATAGGAAAAAAATCCGATTTTGAGACGTTCTTCTTTGGTGCTCCCCTCCTATTGGTCTTAGAGTGATGATATATAGCCTATAACATTCCTCGATAAATGAGCTATATAACACTGAAACAATTTTTCAAATCGGTCCAGTCGTTCCCGAGATTAATCCCTACAACATCCCAAACTCGCAAACTTTACCTCTTTATAATCTTAATATATATATTTCTTGTGTGCGTGTGTATGTGACTGAACTCCTCCTAAACGGCTGGACCGATTTTGATGAAATTTTGTGTGCGTGTTTCAGTGGATCCGAGAATGGTTTAGATTCACAATTGGACCCGGTAGGTGGCGCTGCAGTTGACTTTTAGGATTTTTTTTATTATCAAGGCAGGACAACGTCCGCCCGGTCCGCTAGTATTAGTATAGATTACAAAACTTATGATATTAAATCTACTTTATAAGTATTAATTACTCTGTTACTTATTTCTGCCTACAGAAAATTACTGTGTAAGTGAAAGGTCAAATTTAGTAATTTTGTGACAATGTTGTTTCCATTAATTAACAAACATACGATTATTGTGTGATATACAAAGATGAACATTTATCAGCATAATATTTAACAGTATCAATAATTAGTGTATGAGTCTACATATTATATCAGTATAAGCAGAGTAATAAATACTTAATAGTCGCAAGATGTCTCTTTTATATTATAAGAAATTTGGTCAACTTCATTGGCAAAGATAACTAACTTTCATGTTGCAATATTACAAATATTAAAGTTAGTATGTTACAAATGTTAAAGTTACAATGTTACAAATGATACAGTTAGTATGTTACAAATGTTAAAGTTACTATGTTACAAATGATACAGTTATATTGTTACAAATGTTAAAGTTACAGTATTACAATTGATACAGTTATTTTCGAACTGACTACGCTATTAACCTAGCAAGGCCTTAATAGCTTTACCGAACTACTAAGGCGAGCGCTTAAGGAACTCAGCCGATTTTATTTTGACAACTAAGTCAAGGGTGCACGGCACACCGCGACTTGGGCTGTTGCCTAGTTCACGCAAAAACGCGAATCTAACTGAGCTAAGCTAAGCTACATACTCATACATACATGACTTAGTGACATATATATATATATATATATATATATATATATATATATATATACGAAGCATGTATACCTTAATAATTCGTATATATGCAGTTATATTATTGTACGTATTAATGTTGTAATGTTAAAATATCAATATTGCAAATATTAAAATTATTGACAATAGAACAAAAAATTATGAGATTCATACCGGATCATACTCCTTCTTGAACTCCTTCCTGGTTTTGGCCTTCTCAGCGGCCTGGATCCTCTTGATAAGATCATCTGATATCTTGGGCTCGACGCGTCGCCCGTTCTCCGAAGGTATGATATCGAATAGGGACTTACGATTCTTCTTGTTCGCCTGTACGTTTAAATAATACATTCAGCAAACTGGCATTTTAATGCAAAAAAAAAAAATCTTCTATACAAATAATAAGAATGTAAATCACGAAAAGTTTGGACTTTTAAGATTTTCGTAAAAAAAATTGTTTGTAGGTGTCTAGGAATTAGTAATAAAACATGTGTCAATTTAAATAGAGTTAGATTATTGAGACCGGCCATTAAGGATAAATAGATACCAATATTACATTGCTATAACATTATTTTAAACTTTGTTTTGTATTAACCTCGCAATTTTGCAGGTGGTAGAGCCACGCTGAAACTATTACTGGTTTCAGCATAAATGGGTCGGCTCGCCCGGGGTAGTACCACCCTCTCACAGAAAACCGACGTGAAGTAACAGTGCTTGCATTGTTGCGTTTCGTTCGGTCAGTGAGAGCGCCGGACACCCACCTCCCCTCCCCTTCCACTTTCCCCTTCCCTTCCTCCCCCCCTCCCTACACAGGCTGGCAACGCACTTGCGACTCCCCTGGTGTTGCAAGTGTCTATGGACGGTGGTGATCACTTACATCAGGTGACCCACCTGTTCGTTTGCCACCTATGAAAAAAAAAAAAATTAAACTGAACTTGAAGACTATATTCAAAGTGTTAAATAATTTTTATTCGAACATCTATCATGATTCAGACTTCAAATTTTTATATCATACCTTCATCCTTTCCATCTAGTCATAGAGTGGCATGTAATGTGAATAAAATAATCTATTAATACATGATTTCGCTTTTGTGAAGATCATACTAAGTTATTGATCAATGAAAAGCAATCACTTACCATTACTTTGTTAGATTTCTTGTTAACGTTCAGCTCGTCGGTTCTTTCTTTCTCCTCGACTTCTTCTAACTTTATCAGGAACGCATCTAGATCCTCGCGCCATAATAGAGACGAAGTCTTAGCTCTGGAAGAGATAAACAACTTTTAGTACAACAACAGACAACTATCTTCTATATATATAACTAGCCGACCCGTGCCCACTTCGTTGGGCGGTAATAGGCATTATCAAGTTACAACTTTTCTCTAAAACTCAATCATATATAT
This sequence comes from Antheraea yamamai, assembly GCA_036509395.1. NCBI lineage: Eukaryota > Metazoa > Arthropoda > Insecta > Lepidoptera > Saturniidae > Antheraea > Antheraea yamamai. The sequence goes on along the minus strand of AP028434.1, from coordinate 3,087,231 downwards.
CTCATAATTAAGGCAGCATTCGTAAGAAACGTTTTCGTTCGACCATTTTTCTCCGACTCCCCAGATATTACCCCCTACAACCTCACAAACTTTACCTCTTTATAATATTAGTATAGATTATAGATAATATAATTAGTTAATAGCTTCTGCCCGCGACTTCGTACGCGTGGAATAGTTATTTTGGGCTAAGACGCAGCGGAAGCTCTCAAAAGGAAAAAAAGCCCCGATTTTAAAACATTTTTCATTGTTGCTCCGCTCCTATTGCCCTTAGCGTGATGATATATAGCCTATAACCATTCTCGATGAATGAGCTATATAACACTGAAAGAATTATTCAAATCGGACCAGTAGCTCCTGAGATTACCCCTTACAACGCCACAACGTCACAAACTTTACCTCTTTATAATATTAGTATAGATAAGAATGTAAATCTAACATGTCTGCATTCTTTCGATTTTCATGAAAAAACATGTTGTACACGTCTAGGACTAAGTAATAAAATATGCATTCAATCATTTTTAGAAACATTTGTCCGTTTGTATAAACACAAATCACTGCTAAAGTACTGGGCTCATAATAAAACCACACCAAGAAATTCATAAAGCATATCCTTGAGAATATACTTAGTCTTTGTTTCACTAAAATCGGTTCACTCTATCAAAAGTTATTGTAAATTGGATGACGGCTCGAGTTAAGTACGAGAGGAGAGTAGTAATCTATACTGTTTTTATAATGCTGGAGGGTTTGTTTGTTTGGCTGAACGCGCTAACCTCAGGGACTACTGGTCCAATTTGAAAAATTGTTTGAGTGTTAGAGAACTCATTCATCGAGGAAAGCTATAATAAGGCTATATATCATCGCGGTAAGACCGATAGCAGTGGAGCACCAATGAAGAATGTTTCAATATCGAGTTTTTTTTTCCTTTTGAGAGCTTCCGCTGCGCGTTAACGTTAGCCCCCAAGGTAACTAAAGCACGCGGACGAAGTCGCGGGCAGAAGCTAGTTTAGAATATAATAGCCCTGTTTGGACTCCTTGCTACCAAGTACATTCTGACAGAATTGTACGAATACAGAAGCACTTTATGTATCTACCAGGCATATTCTGATAACAAATGTCATATCTTGAAAATTTATAAAGAATGTAAGTAGAAGGAACTCTGACATCGTGTTTTTTTTTTTCAATTGTTACATGGAACCGCGTTTGGGCAGTTACCGGCATAACAGATATACTCTTTACTTGCTTCATTGCAGAACAAATATCGGTCAACATTCCCCAGTATATCCTATGTCCTCTTTCTGTAATGCTGCTCGCACGGAAATTGATTTACAGGTTCTGTTATCTCTATTAATAATGATGTTAAAACACTTAAATAGGAGTTATTGGCGAGATCTTGCGATGTAATGTAGTGGATTTTATATTTTATTCATAATCTTGTATTATTTGGCTCTATATTTTGTAATATTGGTGGTGTTTTAGATAATATATTTCGGTTATTGTACACAAGTGAAGTGGATGGGAAATAATACCACGGAGTATGAACTCTGCCTTGCCACAAGAATGCCATAAAAAAATTTTACAAGACGGCCACCATCTTGTTAGTTCATTGAATTGATCGCTAAAATAAACTTGTAGTATTTATTGCCTACTTGACGATGGCAGTAACAATCTACTAGAAGATTGGTTAAATATAAAAAAAAAATAGAATAAATAAATCGTAAAGTACAAAGAGATTCTTAGCGATCTAGAGAAAACAAATGTGTATAAAACCTAAGAAATAAAAATATGAATCAGACACTTACTTGAGCGTCTTCAGTTCTTCCAACTTCTGGTCCCTCTGCTTGAGAAGTTCATCTTTCTTCTCCTTCGTCAGCATCCACATTGACATGCCGAGGAGGTAGTTGAATTTTTTCACCTCTTTTAACTTCTGGAAAGCTTTCTCTGTAATCAGAGACAGCTTATTTAACGTTTCTCTTGTAATGCATCGATCAGATCCTCCCACCTCCCCTTCCCTACTCTCTCCTCTCTCCCCTGACCCAAGGTGGCAACGCACTTGCGACTCCCCTGGTGTTGTTAATGTCTATGGACAGTGGTGATCACTTAACATCAGGTGATCTAAGTGTTCGTTTGCCTTCTATAACATAAAAAAAAGATCTATGCCATGCATTCCATCAATCAATTTAATTACGACGATAAAACTTCCAAGGAAATAATACTAACAATCATATATTGTATTGTTTTCGAAGCTACAAATGCACTCATCACCTTCGTTCATATACAGATTAGCGTGTTCCATACTTAGCCATTTTTGCCTTATATGTCCTTCAGGACATTTGATATTTTGACAAAGAATAATGTATTACTAACATCAGCCCGCGACTTCATCCGCGTGGAATAGTTATTTTGGGCTAACGCATAACGCAGCGGATTCTCTCAAAAGAAAAAAAAAACCGATTTTGAAACATTCTTCACTGGTGCTCCGCTCCTATTGGTCTTAGTGTGATGATACATGGCCTATGGCCTCTCTCGATAAATGAGGTATCTTACACTGGGAGATTTTTTTAAATCGAACCAGTAGTTCCTGAGATTAGCGCGTTCAACTTACTAAGCAAATAAACCCTCCAGCTTCATAATATTAGTATAGATCTTACATCGAACAGTCTACGCTATTGCCCTGACACGCCTTAACAGCTTCACCAGACTATATCACGTATTCATCTAATAAGAATGTAAATATAACGTGCCTGTACTAAATCGAATTTCGTGAAAAAAATTGTTGCCGGTCTCTATAAGTAATAAAATACATTTTAATCATTTTTAGAAATGTCCGTCTGTATGTCTGTTTGTATGAACACGCATCACTGCTAAAGTACTAAGTTCACGATAAAACCACACCAAGAAAATCGTAAAGCATATCCTCGAGAATAACTTAGTCTTTGTTTCATTAAAATCGGAACACTCTATCAAAAGTTATTGTAATTATAACGACGACGCGACTTAAGTACGGGAGAGAAGTAGATAAGTAAATGTACTTAACACATTCAGATGATTTTATTGGTCAATGTTTTTTTTACATTATGTTCCACGCGGACGGAGTCGGGGGCACAACTAGTCATTCAATATTATGTTACAACATTATACATAACATTACATAAGTGATTCTTTCATTGTCAATAGTTATCAAATCGTGTACCACCGGTGGGACATGTGGCCTAAAGATCAAGTGTAAGGTGTACCACCGGTGGTACACCTGGTACGAAGCGTATTAAAGATCAAATTAGATACCAGCATCAACAGGTTGACCCTTAGGGTCCGGCTCAGGTTCGTTTTCCTCTTCAGAGTCCGCAGGCTCCTCATCCTCCAACGCAGTGAGCCCTTGTATTTTGCTCGCACGCTTCTTCCAGTCCGCAATGGGGTCAGGCGCATAGCCTAATGAAAAAAATAATAACAGTATTTAATTTATTATAAAACTCAGGTGAAATCAATACAAATTCATTGCTAATTTAGTCGGATCCAGATAAACCGAATTGAAATTCATCATCTGTTCACTCAGATCAAAATGAACTGTACTGAAATTCCTTGCCTGTTTACTCTGATCAAAAAGAACTATACTGAAATTCATTGCCTGTTTAGTCAAATCAAGACAAACTGTACTGAAATTCATTGCTTATTTGCTCAGATTGAGTATAACTAAACTGAAATTCATTGCCTGTTTAGTCAAATCAAGACGAACTGTACTGAAATTCATTGCTCGTTTGCTCAGATTGAGTAGAACTAAACTGAAATTCATTGCCTGTTTATTCAAATCAAGACGAACTGTACTGAAATTCATTGCTTGTTTGCTCAGATTGAGTAGAACTAAACTGAAATTCATTGCCTGTTTAGTCAAATCAAGACGAACTGTACTGAAATTCATTGCTTGTTTGCTCAGATTGAGTAGAACTAAACTGAAATTCATTGCCTGTTTAGTCAAATGAAGACGAACTATACTGGAATTCATTGCTTGTTTGCTCAGATCGAGTAGAACTAAACTGAAATTCATTGCCTGTTTACTCAGATCAAGATGAACTAAATTTATCTACAGTTCAAAATTTTTCTTTTTAAAACTCATGTTACTTGAATTACTACAATCACCATGTGACACTGCCGAATTGTAGACAAGGATAACAGGCGCTCCTCTATATACACTATATACACTACTCTATATACACTAATAAACAGACCTCTCTTAATGAGTTCCTCGACCATCGCTTTCCTCTTCTTGTTCTCGACGACGAGCCCCTTGTCGCACTTCTCGAGGATGAAGCGCGCCTGGTTGGAGAGCTTGTCCGCCTCCGCCTGCAGCTGCCCCTCGAGGTACTCCTTCCTCCGAGCGTAGTACTTCAACCGTATCTCGTAGAACTCACGGAGGAATTCTTCCACCTTCTCATACCTTCAAATACAATTATAACGTTAACTCTTTATAACGAATTCCAAGGGACCGAGCATTTTATTTTCTTTAAAAAGAGTCTTCGTTACATGGAGGGAAGAGAACATATAAATGGTTTTGTGATAAACCAACCAAATTAAACTAATTTCTCTGTTATAGACTATTTTCAAAATTAAACGTGACGCCATCTATGATCTATATGTATATGATATATGTAACAGCCAGTCTTACAGTTTTCTGTCAACAAACTAATTTAAAGCGCAATCTGTTCGAGTTGATGGAAGTTACAATTAATAACAATAATCAACATCGACAATCATGTATTTGTAATTAAAAAAATATTGAGGCCATTAATCGGAATGTAAATTATCCTATCTCTCAACTACTATCACATTGTACATCAATACCAACTTTCAAGAAGATTTGTGAGTAGTTTCGGAGTCCATTAGATTAGACTGATACTTTTTATTAACCAGGAAAAGTCGTAAAATTAAATTGGCAGTAATCCAGGGTGTATCCATGATTATGTAACGAATGCACTAAGACAGTGGTCAGCAAACCGCGGCTCTTCCACAAAAAGTTTAGTGTGAACACTGAATATTATTTATTAACTTGCCTTGAAAGAGACAAGTAAATATTTTTGAAACACAAGCCTACAGAGAAGAGGCACATTTTTAGAAAGCAACAATAGTAATAAACTAGTTGGTCGCAAAGAAGACATATTTAGCAAAGGCAAGCTCGAGACTGTACTTTTCACCTTAATTATTTCCATACTGTGGAATGGAATGTAAGAACCGATTGCGATTAGTCTGGTTATATCAATTCATATTCAAATTCAAAAACACTTTATTCAATTTAGGCCCTAAGAAGGCACTTATGAACCTCAAAACTACCACATACATCATAGATAGGGGATTGTTGACAGTTCTTGTATTCTACTATCGCTATTATAACTTTTAATCTATTGTGATGTCTAGTTACACATTTGTGTTAATAAATTATACAAACTGTAGAGCAGAGCTTCGAGCACCGGAAGGCCCACTGCCCCCCCACCAAACTCAGGCTGGCACCGCAATTGCGACTCTCCTGATATTGCAAGTGTCTATGAGCAGTGGTGATCACTTAACATCAGGTGACAAGCCTGTTCGTTTGTCTCCTATGATATAAAAAAAGCTTGTTCCAATGAAAATCAAAATAGAGCACAAAGTTTTACAGTACAAATAAATGATCACATTTCACTCACTTTTTCAAACAGCAATTATAGTCGAATGCATTCATACAAGTCATGGAAATTGTAGTTTGCAATTTGAAAACTTTATGTATGCCTTCAGCTTCCACCTCCGCCAGTTTCCCCGGCAGTAAAGAGACCACGAAACGCACTGTCGTATCTGTGTTGTATTCCTGTAAATATTGAATAATAATCGATAACGTCGATGGACGTAATTCTTGCAAGTTTGGAGCTTACGGTGAAGGAAAACATTGTAATTAAACCACAGAATGGTGATAGGGCTTTCTCTAAGTCCGCCTGGCTACCTACCAGCCTCAAATTGAAGATCAGTCACCAAGCACCTGTTGGTGTGTTCCGACAGCTGCACTAGAGAGCTAGCTCCCTCTATGTTTAATGTGTTTACCATCTTTGACCATATCGTCATTTAACATTAGAAAAGACAGTGGTCAACACTATACCTAAGTATTAAAAAAAAAAAGTGTCTATGAAGGAATTCCTAAGGAAGTATAAATTTGTAGGAGTATGAGTAAAATATAAAGATATTCAAGGTCTCATCCGAATGTGGTTTCCACTATTAACTGTCACAGATACTGTCAATAGAAGGATAGACCTTCTTACTGAAGTGGACTATCAGTATCAGTGTATATGCCACAGTCTGCGAGGAGTAAGCTGAGTTTTGCATTTGTGTGAGTGATTACCAAAAGTAGAGACAGTCAAAAAAAAATGTTCAGGTAGGTACACATAACATGAGTGAAACACATATTCTAATTTAAAAATATATTCTTATTTTATTTGTGTTGGCAGCCATTTCACTAATAAATAGGACATGTGAACAAAATATAAAGAATGAAACACATGACGCTGCTACCAGTACAAGAGGTGTGCGTTGCGGAGTTGCATGGTGTATCTAAGAGTGTATGCAGTCACATAAATGCAAAGCTCAGATGGCAAATAAATAAAAATTGTAAGTGTAATATAAAAATATAAGAAAGAAAAATTGTCAAGAAAATTGAAAAAAGAAATCTGGATATCACCTAGACATATAAAATATACTTTACGATCTATTCTCATAGTTACTAAATATACATTTAAAACTTCATAAAAATCGGCAGAGCCGTTTCAGAGGAGTTCTATCACATACACCGTGACACGAGATTTTTATAATATAAGAAATATAATCATAGATAGTAAGTAATGAATAATAACTCACTCTATACTCCGAAATGAGTGGTTTCACTTTATCCGTGCCGAGCATTGGTTCTAGCACGTTCTCTTTGTAGTTCTGAGTCCAGGTGCCGACAGGCAGCTCCGTTATTTCGATCTTGTCACCGGGTAATATGGCAGCCTCACCGGATATTACGTATTTATCCCCAAACCCTTCGACCGTGCCGCGGAAATTCTTGTACCAAGGGTGCATAAGTTTCGGCTCTTCGCCGTCTAGCAATCGACTGGGAAAAAAAATATTTACGAGTATTTAACAACAAACTCTGCACTAGAAATTCAAATGTGTATGATGAGTAACTTTATTAACATGTAATGCATTCGTGAATCACACAAATAAATGTCTTGTACAAGATTTAAACCCCAAGTGCCCGCGCGCATTGCGATTTTTTTCCGCACAAAGCGTGGTAAAATTCCGCACCGGATTTAAATCCGGTATAATCTCTTTCGGTGCAAATCATCGCTCTAATGCTCGAACAACTACTATATTTGTCATCAAATAGTAATATGGTATAGTCTAACCGCGGTTGCTGTACCACTGTATAGGTACGCTCACGGCGAATTAGTCTTCTTTGTTACGAACCGTCTGTGTCAGACGCACATGAGATAAAATATCTAAACGTGGGTCGTACGTTATCTCGAGATATCAACACTGTCATTTCCAAAGCAGTCGAATATTTCAAGAAGAGAAAAGCTGACAAAGAAAGTTGTGAATGACGCAAATATCACCAAAATCGTAGCGAAGGCTACGATATACTACAAAAGAAATGTATGAAATGTAACGTAATGTAATAACCGAAACCTATAAAGCAAACCGACAATTATAAACAAAAAATATGTTACTGATGACTTTGATATGGAAGTGATCAGAAGAATTTTTTTTTTTTCATGTAACAAATGGCTACAGGTTTTATATTTCCAAGAATTCAAGATTCATTTCATTTCTATTGGTTCTGTAATTGCACTTCTAAAAATCTAAAAATCATATTGGACACAAACAGGGATTGGTTATAATTATACTGGTAAATAATATAAAACACAGATTCAAAAAATTGTGCATTGATATCGTAAGATCTGTCTGGCACTATGAATATCATGTGAGTTCATGGTTTTTCCTCTCCGCTCCCCATCTCCCGCGATACCTAAGGCGCAGTACAGCGACTATGCTATGGACCTGTTAAGGTCTTTACAGCTTCACCGGACTACAACCTATAAGTATTATAAATAAATTCATTCCTCTTGTCTGTTTGGTGTTTCCTTAGTTTTTTTAAACTAAGGAACAGATTTTGACAGTTTTCACAACGTTTTACACAATTTTGTACATATCACAAGTATAGAATATTTATATGAAATAAAGAAAAATCGACTTTCTAATGAATAGGGAATTTTGGAGTGCTCTTAATGATAACGGTTGCTAAACTTTATGAGACAGATATAAATAAGTATTGTGGAATTATGTATCTTAGGAAAACCTATAAAAAAGTATTTAATGCCTCTATTAAGAAGCACTCAGTAATTATTATTTTGGTTATTGTCAGCTTTGAAACCAGTTAATTAGTATGTCTTTCCTTTCTTATGATAGATTTATCAAGATATTTTTGTGTAGTGTTGTTGATTTCCTCGTTTAGTTTTCATCTCTACATTATAATGGATTACAGCATTGGATTACCACGGCACATTCCATATATTTAAAACATATCACATCCATATATATAGAGGCAAAAACGATAATGAAGTCTTACCGAATATTCTGAACAATGTCCCTTGGATTATAATTGGGTATTTTTGTAGACCATCCAGTGCCTATGCCTTCAGCACCGTTCACCAGCACCATAGGTATTATGGGCAAATAATATATCGGTTCAATTTTCTGATTGTCTTCGAATTCGTGCTGCAAATCGTAATTAGTAGTCAATAGAAGTCATTTAATGAGATGATGAATACATCATTAGTAACAAAATTAGCAGTTTCTATATGTCTTTTGTACGACAAGAAGACATATCCCTAATATATAGTACAGTGAGATATTTAGTAAATTTTCTGTTCTTTAAAAAATCCAAATGCAGATAAGTGCAGATAATCTTTCATAGCAGTGGAAAATGGCCTAGTAACTTACTAATAATAATGGCACTAACATGATCTCAATTGATCTGATCTTAACTGAATTGATCTGATCTGAACTGAAACAATCTGATCTGAACTGAAACAATCTGAGCTGAACTGAGTGCCAGGTTGGAAAGTCCCTGTATCGAAGCATTACACCTACACCAATATATACCGTCGGGGAGAAAACCGACATATTCGTGTAAGTTCAGTTTCATATATTACCATCTTTGCCTACCGCAGTAATAGCACTGTGCGACAAAGACAACGTCTCATTCTTCTACCCGACGTAGCAAATCAGATTCCAGGTACCGTGTCCTATTCTACAGGAACTAAGCATAACGATAAAATTTAACAGAGCTAACTTAGTATGATACCTGAGAGACTTATCGAAGTAGTGAATAATAGAAAGTGAAACTCACAACAAGTAACGGATCGTCGTGCGGATGGAATATCAGACGAGTCAGCGGCGACATCAGCGTGAAGATGTATCGAGGGCTCGCAGAGTCCTTCCCACCGCTCAGCCGAGTACCGAACTGACCACGTGGTTCCAGAAGGTTTATATTGTTCGAACCGACATAATTCTGGGCCAAGTTCACTATTGTCATCGCTAAAGATTGCTCACCTAGAAAAAATTAAAGAAGCATTTTAGTAATGTATTACATTGTATTTTATTCCTTCATATGACATGCTTAATTTTTTAAAGATTTTGCAGTTTTTATACACGAGAAGGAGGTAGTTAAAGTTTGGTCATACATAAAGTTTTTAATATTTTTTTTAGATCTTCTTATTTTCATGTACAAAATTTGAAGATCTTGAAAAATAACATAAAATATTTGGAAGAGCTAAACTTGCATTTACCTTATTTTGAAATATAAGGACACATTTATATGATACTATGATGGGTTATGGTTATTTTATTATCTATATGCTTAGGAGCTGCCTTTACCGAAATGAGCCCTAATTCTGGTGATAGGGAGTTGCGTTTGTTTAAGTATCAGTGATATCAAGTTTTTTATTGTAACAATAAAAGTAAAAGACAATACTGAATCCTAGAAATACAATCTACTAATGGGCTCCATCTATTATTATATTGTTCTGGTGGATTTTTGTTGTATCTTTTAGTTTATTATGAGTATACTTACCATGATGGTAAGCAGAATGTTCAGCGACGGAACCGGCTAACTGAGCTACTTTCACCTCCCGCTTATCGTTTCGCTTTATACATGTGAATATTACTTTACGCTGGCCTGGCTTCAGCCCGTCCATCATGGACGGTATAGACCTGAAAATAGGAAATGTTTACAAATTAAATTCTTCTGGAAGATGATCTATTCTTCTGGACAATAAAAAAAAAATACATTAGACATTATTGAATTTCTTATGAGGTAACTACTTGATTAGATATACAGGCTGAATGTTTAGACAGTAGTAATATTTATGGAGGATACTCTGAACTCTAATTCTGTTTCTAAATCAATTAAAAAAAATAGGCGCTTAATATTTGACTGAATTCTATAGAAAAATACAAAAATTATACACAAACGTGAAGAGACGTCTATGTTAAAGCAGTGTCAATGACTGTCGGGTTATTTCACTTGAAAGGGAACGTCAGGAACAAAACTAAAGGGTTTATTGTCCGTTTTATTATCGAAAATTATTAATTCAGGGTCGCCTATTCTAATTTTCGACACCGGTCATTGCGCCTAGATTGTGTTTATACTTTTGAAACTCCTAGATCAAACTTTAACTAAGGTTTTCTTAGTTGTTTATTAGTGTTTGTTTTGATATTATTATTTTATATGTTAAATGTGACTATGAAGTGTCATATCCTTCAACACTGCGAGCGTTTAAACTTTCACTGAATATAAAGCTATAAATAGAATCAATATTTTAACATACCTCACATTGTCACCGTTGGAGAAGAGTACAAGTTCCAAATTCACGAAATCTGAATAAGTGACTGCTTTAGTTTCTTTAGTATACAAATATCTCTCTGGGAGCCCAATCTCCTTACGCCTTTTCACTTCGTCCATGTGATTGGTCAGCCATTCTTTACGCTGGTCTGCACCTTTCTTGGAGAAGGCCAGCTCTATGTGATGGTCGTCTGTAGTTCCGCTATACTTAAACCTAATCCTATGCCTGTCCATATTCTGAAAGTATTGTTTAGCCTCATTAGATGTAGAGGTACCCAAACCTTTGTAGTATTTGATATTGTACGTATGATGGTTATCGGTTTCATTCTTCCATTCCTCAAACTCCGGTAATGAGTAGAAAGATATTTCTTTATCTTTCTTCGTCGCTTTTACAATAGGAGTAATGAATTCTTCTAAGAACGGTAACTTTAATAACTCGGGCCAATTGTGATGGATGAAATTTATAATTAGACCTTTGATATGTGACCCATCTTGATCCTGATCAGCCATGATCATCACTTTTCCGTAACGCAGAGATTTCAAATCATCCACTGAGTTGTATTTCTTTTTGTACTGCAAACCGAGGATCTTGATTAGGTTGTTGATCTCAACATTCTCAAGTACTTGTTTGTGAGATGCGTCACGTACGTTCAGCGGTTTACCCTTCAACGGGAACACGCCATAATGATCTCTACCAACCACACTAAGTCCTGACACAGCTAAGGTCTTGGCTGAGTCTCCCTCAGTGAGAATCAGAGTGCATAGATGCGCATTTTTAGTTCCAGCATCATTTGCGTCTTCTAATTTTGGTATACCCTTTAGTTTACTCTGTTTCTTACCTGAGGCTTTAACAAGCTCCGTTTGGGCTTTAAACTTTGCCCATGTCAGCACTGACTCAACCAAGCCCGATTTACTTACCGCTGTAATGAATTTCTCCGAAAACGCGCATTTCGAACCAAAGCTTTTAGCTTGGAGTGTCATATTTTCTTTTGTCTGTGAATCAAAGGTTGGATTTACAATCAGACAGTTTATGAATACCCACATGTGATTTTTAACCTGGAATGGCTTTATATTTACGCCACCTTTATTTTTCTTCTTTAATACTTCTAAAACATTCTTAACTATACTATCAGCTACAGTGTCAACATGTTTACCACCTTTTGTTGTAGCTATCGAGTTCACAAATGAAACCTGCTGGAATCCCCTGTCAGATAATGTTAAAGCTACTTCCCAACGATCATTGACTTTCTCATAAACAACCTTCAATGGTTGTCCATTTTCGTCTTCTTTTCCTTTTATGTATAAGTCTACATAGTCCTTAAATTTATTTATCTTAAGTCTTTCACCATTCAAGTAGACTTTTACACCTGGTGAGGAGGCCGCGACGTCATAAGCACGTCGCGACATCAAAGCTACTATGTCATCTTCTAACTTATCCATTTTAAATTTGGATAGGTCAGGACTAAAGATGACTTTCGTGAAATCATCATCTTTCCCAGAGTCTTTAATCTTGGGTTCCGATGCTTTGCTCATGTTGGATCCCCATGTCTGTTTAAAATGTTTTTTGTACTGTTTTGATGCAGTCTCAACAGTAAACTTTGTCGAGAAAATGTTACAGAGTTTTGCTCCGTACCCATTTCTACCACCAGTCACTTTTTCTTCCTCGTCATTATAGTTGGAAGATGTCAATAAATGTCCAAAGATCATTGTGGGTACAAACATTTTCTCCTCTTTATGCATTACTACAGGAATACCGCATCCATTATTATAAACAGATATTGTGTTCTGTTCTTGATTTATGTCAATTCGAATCACATCCATTTTGGGATCCCTCTGTTTATTGTCAGCGGCATTCACCAATATTTCATCATATATTTTATACAAGCCTGGAAAGTAGAAGTAAATATAGATTATGATTGCAATACAGTCACTTAATCAGTCATAAGGTTATGTGTGGTAATCAGTGATGGCCAAATTATATCATAGTGTAATCAAATCAAATCAAAAATATTTTATTCAGTTTAAGCCCTAATAAGGCACTTATGAATGTCAAATGAAATCAAATAAAAAATACTTTATTCAGTTTAGGCCCTAATAAGGCACTTATGAATGTCAAAGACTACCACCGGTTCAGAAAACAATCCAGTCATCGAGAAGAACCGGCAAGATACTCGATCGTGTACATTTTATTAACATATATTTCCAATACATCATACAAACGCTTTAGTGGATGCACAGAGAGGAGTCAATTACAGACATCACCATCGTTCACATATTGATGCACTCTATAATAGTCTTTCGATACCAAAACCTGCTAGACATAGCGCCTAAATTTACAGCCCAGCAAATCCTTGACATGATTCGGGACTTTATTGTAAAAACCTAAAAAACGATTACAACTATACTAAAATAACATGAATCAAAATACATAGAGAAAAAATAAGCAGCCAGAAAGTAGCATAAATAAAAAAATACCTGGCACAAAATTTAATTCTCTTTGGACCATACACTCCTTCGATTTATCAAAGATCCACATTGTCTCCGTGGCACGTTCCACTGATCCGATGTATGTATCAGGACGTAGAAGTATATGCTCCAATTGAGATTTCTTCTGGTATATTTTTTCTATAGTGCCCTTCTGACCCTTGGCTGGAGGTACAGCCTCCGCAGTCCCATTCTGAGTCATGCTGTTCATTTTATTGAACATTGACTACCGAAGACATATAATAAATTATAAATAACTCTCTAGCAATTCTATTGAGAAAGATCTTTATAGTAATTAGGCTGATACTGACATAACAACAATAAAATTATAGTTTTTTTAATGCCAATATAATCACAAATTACAATTAGGTTTCTTATTTCATTTATTTGTTTTTCTTCAAAGTAAACATTTGGTTACACCAAAACCAATTAACTTAAAATTAAGAAAAACACTGATATGTAATTTTTTTTATTATAAACACTTCTCCTCAAGGTAGAGAGATATAACAACTTTAATATTACAATGTGGTGTATCACTAATCTAGGACGAGCTTAAATTTTTGTCTTATAAAATGAAGTTTGTCAACTATATTTCAACATAGAACAAAGACATAACTTTTTAGGAACATTTATTGGTAAAAATAATTAAATTCTTTTTATAAGTAGAAGTTGCATGTCTGTGGATGTTAAGTCAAACTGAAAACCTGAAAAGATTTCTGTTTAATCAGTCTGTTTTAACAAAATTAACTTTTTATTCCAGAAATTAATTAACTAGTTCAAATAAACCAAGAAGTGGTGGTATTTTAACTATATTCCATATTTAATATTTTGCAAATGTTTCAAGACTTATTATAATAAAAAAATTATTTACTAGTAAATTGTATTCCGTCAGTGATTACATAGTTTCATTTTTCTAGAAAACAATAATTTTAATATTGGACTGTCAGTGCAGATGTATTCTATTTATTACTTATGATGAAACGTTTACAGTGAGTATACAATAACAATAATAGATTATGAGTGGACATAATACATCCATGATGAAATCAATTATCTTTTTAGGGAGAATAATATAAAATAAGGGTATGTAAACAATTCAAATATTCATATGTCTAACGGCCAAAATGCAAGGTATCTACAGTCCTATGTCAAATCATCGACCAAATGAATGTAATAAGAAAACAGATGTTTAACAGTAGGCGCTGTACTAAACTTGTTAGCTTGTCGTTTCGTACTGAAAACGACAAAAAAAATTTTTGGTTTCATTCGTTTTAAACATGTTCAATTAACAAATCGACTGGTCATACCAATTATCAAACATCGTTCTTATTAATACAATGCGTCTAAATAAATTAATAAGACAAACAATACGATATTCGACCGTTATTAAAATGCCGCCAAATGGAAAACTTACTTTAATATCAGCCATCTTTGTCGTATTAATAAAACTTATGCGATCAACGCAAGTAAAAATTCGTCTTGATTGCAAGACAAAACGTAAATTAGTTCGGATGACCTTTACAAAATAACATTTTTACAAATTGTAAATTACAAAAGCACGACCACAACGAAACAACGAAGACGCTACATTTACCATAGACGAAATTTGACTTCTAAAAGGTGTTGCCGTTTTATAAAATTTAGTATCGCTGGCCAGAGTTTTCGAACAATATTTACTACGTAACCAAGAACAAAGAAATGTGTGGCAGTGTTACATCGCGTCAAAATCACACCAATAAAACTAATGATACATCAGTTATTATCTTGTAAATTACTTAAACTACTTTTGGGGCGTGTTCATATAATATACTAGCGAGCCCGGCGGACGTAATCCCGCCCTGATAATAGAAAAATCTTGACAAATGATATACTAAAACCTTCCTCATGAATCACTTTCTCTACTGGTGGAAACCGCATGCAAATCCGTTTAGTAGTTTTTGAGTTTATCGTGAACAGACAGACGCGGCAGAGGACTTTGTTTTATACTATGTGATGATGATATGTGATAAAATCAAACGCTGACTTTGCAATCAAGACTTTTAATATTGGACTTGTCTGTCGAGGAAAAAATGTATATTTCTGACATCGAATATGTCGTTCACTTACAAAAGGGCCAGAGACATTATAAATGGCCTGCACGCTACACTGCAAAATCGGGTTAAATTTATTCTACTCTACTTTATTCAATCTATGTTATATTTTCCTTTTGTTCTAGTTTATTTACTTGCTTATTATCCTTAAAACGAAATCTAATTCTTCTGTAACATAAAAATATTAAAATTTTTGATAACTAGTACTTATTTAATTCTTAATAGTCAATCAGCTGAACATAATCATTTTACGTAATTTAAAAACTATTACTTATTTAAAAAAATTAAAATTTGTTTCATTCAAACGAAACAATAATTACTAAGCACCAACGTTCTTACATGAAATTGAAATAAATAAATATTTAAACTTCATACTTCATTTTACCTTTTTTTTCATCATTCGTCATAGTAGGCAAACGAACAGGTAGGTCACCTGATGTTAAGTGATTACCGCCGTCCATACACCCCAGCAACCCCTGAGGAGTCGGGAAAAGGGGAAGGGGAGGTAGTCCTCTGGCGCTCTCACTGACTGAACGAAACGCAACAATGCAAGCACTGTTACTTCACGTCGGTTTTCTGTGAGAGGATGGTACACATTCAGCCAACCCATACATGCTGAAACTAGGAATAACTTCAGCATGGCTCTACCACCTACCTACCTCTATTAATTTCAATCAGTTGACAAAGATATAGTGACGTGTTAAACTTAATAAAGTTTAAATGTAATTTAAAAACGTTGGTATATACAAGTGTGTTAAAAATATAACATAGTAGTTTCATTAATTTATAATATTTCTTTTTAATAAACTATCTGGATTGTAATCTGTGTAAGCTGAATTTTTTTTTTTGTAATGAGACGGTCCATAAAACAATACATCGACATTTGTTTTTTGATATATTAAACTCAGCTATTGATATATTTAGAAATATCTATGCATCGTAAAATCTATATGTAAAAAAATGTCAACAGTCCTAATTTCGTGCAATGATTTTATCTAAATTGAGTCAAATTACAAAACGAAATTTAACATTATTTCCTACAAATTAAGATTCTGCTAAATTAAGTGAAATGATACACAGTCTGGCCCAACCGTATGTTAATAGTTTAGGATAGAGAGGCAAGAGGAAAAGGGGAAGAGGTAACACTAGACTACATGCTCAGGGTACCCAAACAAGTTTTATTCACGAACACTATTACACTTACAATACACTAAACAAACACTAATACACCATCTGACAATAACGATTGACAATCTGCGATGTGACGACTCCAAGATTCACGATAAATGATTGACATCTGCTGCTAGATGGTCTGACTGTTAGGATTCCGAAGAGCTAAATTACCTACCACGAATTGGGTATAGCCACCGACGAACTTAAGTTGTCGGAGGCTATGCTGTAATAAGAGCCACCCCTGTTTTAACAATTTCTTAACTTTGAGATTAACAATTTTTACTACAGATGCCTCAAATTTTATACAATAGCTTTATACTAGGCCGATTTTCATGTGTTATATATCATTCGTTACGCATTGTGTTTTCTCTGTATAATGCAAAATTATAACTAAAACACATAAAATAACATTCAATTTAAAATACTACAATTCGAAAATTCCCTTCATCTTCGCAACGTATACGTGGCGTCAGACTATTACGTCGTGGGCCATCAACATGTGTTCGATGCGTCGCTAACAGGTACAATTTTGTTTAATTTTACATAATTTTTGTCTCATAAATGGCGAAAGTAATTTGGATATATTTTTAATAAATGAATTTGATTATACATGGCATAAGTAGTAGGTAATTCTATATACTATGGAAATTGTTACAATTGCTATTATAAAATCAGATAATGCAGAGAATTTACTTTTTTAAGGGAAACCTATGAATTTTATAAAAAAAATATTTGTCAAGGGTTCAGTGTATCTATAATTAATCATTATATTTAATAACGTTCAATAGATTTATTGTGAGTGATACTGAGAAACAGGAAAAATTAACATTGTTTTTAGGTGTTCTTAACTCTTTTCAAACTTATTTTTAAATTTGGTAGTATAAAGTTTCCTTTACATGTAACATACTTATTTTAAAACTAAGTACATTTAATATTTTAGCGGAAATGCCTAAAGTTACGTTCCTATCTTTTTATTGAATGATATTTTGTATTTTTGTGTAATAATTGTAAACAGTATTTTGTTCATTGTGCACTACTAAACGAAATGCGAATTACGATGATTTCAAATCTCAGTATAAAGTTGTAGTCTTGTAGGCACCTAAATTGACTCACAAGTGTGTGATATAACATTATTTGGAGTAGTGCTCAGTGGATCGATTCTGTTGAAACCGTGGAGGGTGGGTTTTACACGGTCAATAGATACCGCTGCTTGTCTAATAGGCAATCGCCGTGAAGAAAACACATTGCGGTCAAAGTATCAAGATACCGGTACGATTTGTTTGAGAGGGAATCCAGAGATCTATTACTCTAGATTTAGAATGTCATGTTTTACACAGACTAGTTGAAACGCGTTAATTTATTTTGTAGCGAAAGTGGTCACTTCAAAGTCACTCATGGAATAAAGAAATGAAAAAAGATGAATGAATGGAAGAAAAATGAGATAGAGAAATCCCCACTTTCTTCCGAGGAGTCACACTTCTGTAGGATCCCAGATTGGTTCAAAGATTTTTTTTTTCGAACTGACTACGCTATTGGCCTGGCAAGCCTTAATAGCTTCACTGAACTACAAGGTTCAAGTAGCGTAATGTTAAAACTTGAAGTGCGTAATAGTCTTAAAACCGTTATATACTTGTACCAAATAAGTATATTTAGGAAATGGTTTAGATTTTAAATATAGCTACATTAATTACAGAATAAGGACTATACAATCAACCCGTATATACAATATTAGATTAATTTCCGTTGAACAAAGAAATAAGTTTCCTTCTTTTTAAATTAAATATTGACGCTGGCGAATGATTCTCTCACACAACAAAAGAAAGAAAAATAGATTGAATTGAAGATGATTTTGAGGTTATGTTTTTCCAGCTGTAGAAAAGATATAATTTATAAACAATGTTGTTTTTTTCTTATGCATCAAATGTGTTAAAGAGAGCAGCTTCCATTCGGTATATTATCAAATACAAAGAAAACGTAAATATAGTGCCAAAGGCTTCATTAGCTTCGGTAACAACTAAGACAATTCACGATGTGAACACTAACGTAGTTAAGGATGTAATCTTGTTCAAATACGAAAATCCTACGTTTTATAAGTACATGAACTTATTTGCCATTGTGCAGTATTGTTTTTGGGTTTATCTTGGAATATTTGCGTTTTCAACGCTTAGAGATGCACCTGTCGATAAAACTAAGATAACGGAAGATACACCGTGGTTCAGAAAGATAAACCTTGGGGAAAACAAGTACAGAAACACGTTAGGAACTGTAGCGGTTACTGTGGGTGAGTTTTTTGTTAATATAATATCTTTAGTATCGATTTATAGTTATCATGAATTCATAAGACTGAGAAGCTGGAAGGTTACCATATAAGATATAAGGCATACTCATTTTAAAATATTTCTATTTTAAAGATTAAAAGTGATAGGTGTACCAAGATGCTTTCATGTTCACATATAAAATAAATATTGTATTATATGTCAGTAAGTAATAGATAAAACAAATTTAACCACTCCAGTGACGGAAACCATAAGGATTTAAGCTCCATACAAACGAAAGTAGACCTTATGATGCACAGGTTAGCAAACATTTTGGCAGCATAAGTTTTAAAAAAATACTGAATTTATTACAAGATTTGAATAATAATAAGATTATTATAATGTTAAAATTAGCAATTTTTGTATAAAATATATTATTAAATTATTCTTTCACCCAAGAACTTTTTTTTTACTTAACCATGAAATTTACAATTTATTTTTTTTATTTATTCTTTTAGGTTAGAAAAAATATTTTACATGAAATACTTAAATAAATATTAAATTATTATTATTATATAAATATTTAAAATTAAATATCTAATAATTTAGACGTATGAATAGGATAGATGAGTTCTTTTAGTCACTATACATTAGGAATTTCCTCCCTATTTATTTCATATAAAACTTATTGCAAGAAAATATACTAAGACATAGCTAAAGATATAACCCTTTAAGACTAAAACAAAATCCATACCTATCAATTCACTTGTCCTAATATTAAAACAAAAACATTTTGTTTCACTAATATGCAAGGATAGTAGTTCTTTATGAAAAATATAGCAACGTTGATAGTCATATTACATTCTAAAAATTAATTGATATTGATGTGAAAAAGGCATAAATATCATGTCTTGAGAGTACTTCTCCTATAGTGGCCCTTTTTACTTAGTTTCAGCAATTTCAAAGATTACAATATAAGCAGAAACCAATGAAATTCAAAAACTATAATTATACTTTTGAAATAAAGATAAATTTCAATAATTTATACTTATTACTTTATATAACAATTTTCAAAACTGAAGAAATAGAACAATTCTCAATGATGGAAGGTTGCTATAAGAATGTATACAAAATAAAAACAAAAAAGGATTAGACCACTCTCTTCAATACAGACACCTATAAACATTAAGAATTATTGTAAAAACTTTTTTGTAAAATATATATGTATTTGTTGTAAATAAAATACACACAAATGTGTTCAACCACAACTATATATATCAATTGAAAAGACGTTAGTGTTTGTGTACACAGCGAACTGTATGACAACTGAGATAAAACCAGTTTCAATTGTGTTAGTGTATACAAAAAGAAAATATTTTTTTTTTAAATTAAAAAAACCCAAAAAATGCAGAACAATTACCCCTAACACCCATAAATAACTCAACATTCTCCCAGAAACTGTCAATGTGTAACTGATGTTCTACAAAGAATTATTAGCTATACAAAAGTGTTAATCATCATAAGAGTTCATTATATATTTTAAATAACCCACTACAAAAAAAATTTTAATTTTAATATATAATTCGATATAATTAAATATATTATTGTGACCACAGATTTGTACACCATACCATTAGGGTATAGAACAAATGCTGAAGCGAATTTTGTTTAAAAGGACCATTCTTTCCCATAAAAAAATCCCTTTCAGTTCCAAAGATAAGTTATACTTACAATTAGGAAAGCATTGTATGAGTTTCACAAATTAGGCTTTAGTACAGTTTTTGCCTGGATCCCGGGGCACTGTGGAATTTCGGGCAATGAAACTGTGGACTCTTGCTCCAAATGTGCTATCCAGTCGAGGTCTTTGGATCACTATGGGATTTACGCAAGGGACTTATGCTTATTATCTAAATTAGGATTGTTTGACACATGGCAAAAGAGTTGGGATTTGTCTGGGAAATTAAAGGGCAAGCATTATGGGTCTTTGCAAATTGATATCCCGCAAAAGCCATAGTTCTTTAAATTCAGAAATGTTAGTAAAAACGTTACCTCTATTATTTGCTGCCTGCGCCTCGGGCATGTCTGCACACCAGTACATTTGAATAAAATAAAGATCAGGGATCACTCTATTTGTGAATGTGGCTTAGAGGATGTATCACATATTTTTTAATTGCTCTAGAAACAGTTTCTCTATGACATTCTACCTCCTTCTACTCCCCGTCCTACTAACATTATGTCTCTTAACTCTTGTTACGGATAATCATTTAATTCTAGAATGCTTGTCGAAATGATTAATACTAACAAAATTAAACTTTAGACTTTAGTATAATGCTCTTGTTTATGTCTGTAATCTAACAATATGTTTAGTTTACATGTCCTTTTTTTGTGCTGTCTGGTCGTAAAGGTTGTAGGTGCTGAAGCTATTACTGGTTTCAGCATGAATAGGTAGGCTTGCCCGGGGTAGTACTGCCCTCTCACAGAAAACCAACATGAAGTAACAATGCTTGCAATGTTGTGTTTTGTTTGGTCAGTGAGAGAACTGGAGGCCCACCTCCCCTCTCCCTCTCCTCCTCCTCCTCCCCAACCTCCCCAAAAACAGGCTGGCAATGCACTTGCAACTCCCCTGGTGTTGCTGGTGTCTATGGACCATGGTGATCACTTAACATCAGGTGACCAACCTGTTTGTTTGCCTCCTATGATATATAAAAAAAAAACAGCCAAGTTTGGATATAAAGATAGTGGTTTAATTGTCTGGCACAATCTCCATTGTTTATGGCTCCATTCATTTGACATTTGACAATGGCAAAATTGTGAGCACACACATGTTGCCATTTTAAAAAAGAAGAAGAAATTTGTATGTTCATATGAATGTAATCAAAAGAAGATTGAGTTATAATTGTATCTATAAGAATTTGTATTATAGTAGCCATAATAGGCCTACCATGTATCACAGGTACCACCCAATATCATGTTGTAACTGTACATATAACATGTTATATTACTGCAGATAAAGTTAACTTGAAAATTGGGAAGGCTGAAATTTCTGTAGAAACTAAATTGACTTTTTTTAAATAAAACAAAAACTTATAGAAATCAATGTGAAATTCTCAAATTATTAATTATTTGTTTGTGATACTGAATCACAATATGATTGTAATTTATATAAATATTTTCTTTAAGGTCAGACCTATTGAACCTATGAAAGAAAGTACCAGTTGCTAAAGTTTTTTAAGTTGTTAAGTAAGTTAAGTTGCTTAAGTAGTTTACCAGTTTTGCGGGGTGGTAGGGTGTCTGTACCCGACTGGATCGCGACCACCGTACACCAGGTGGAACACCCGCCATAGTGGCACGTTTGGGCGTGTCGCGTTCCGAGATCAGCCGGTGTATATCCAGCAACTGGGGGGGGGGGGCTGTCTCTGACTGGGCGTGGGGTGGTAGGGTGTCTATACCCGACTGGATCGCGACCACCGTACACCAGGTGGAACACCCGCCATAGTGGCACGTTTGGGCGTGTCGCGTTCCGAGATCAGCCGGTGTATATCCAGCAACCGGGGGGGGGGGCTGTCCCTGACTGGGTCGCTTTCAGGCCGGCATGACAGCGGCGACCGGCGATGGATAGTATGTCTTTCGGTGGTCGCCATTGTTTTTGGATTGTACTGTGCTTACCATCAGGCACAGTACAGTCACTTTGCCGAGCTACAATAAAAAAAAAAAAAAAAAAAAAGACTCGGTCAGAGACAATGCTAGAGTCAGTAATAATATGCTAGATTAACTCTAACATTTATGACGGGATCTATTAATATATAATAGCTCAGCTTTACCCTAGAACTACGCATTAAAGAAATAACTGTATCAATTCTCTTTTTACATCCCCATAATTTTATAGCTAAATGTGGTAACTTTATATGTGTAGCATTCTTGATTATTTTACTACTCCCATATCTGCAAAACGAAACCTCGACTACTTGTCCCGCTAAAATTAAAAATTAACGAAAAAAATCATTCCGATAAAGGTGCTGATTATACCTTGCCAGACCTGTGTCTTTCCAATGACTCAACATTACCATACCCTAACCTCTTGTGATGTGTGTAAAACGCGCCATCCTAGTTATCGTGCTGCATCTATCGTTATGCAGCCTGATAATTGGTAAGGCATAAAGATAATGTCTTCCCACATCTGCATTTAGTAACCATAGACAAAACTTCGCGGCGATACACGCAGATATGGGAGTAGCAAAAGGTTAATAGCATTAAGGAGAATATTTCTCATGGCAGGGATTACAGTACTAATATAAAATATATAGTAGTTCAACCATAAATTTATTATACACATTGAGAAGAGTAGGAAGAAGGAAGATTCTTGTGTTTGGATTCTAAAAACGAGTTTGACTAGGAACATGTTTTTTCCAATTTTTTCATCTATATTTGTTATTTACCCCTCATGTCAATTATGCTAATCATGGTTGTATAATGATATGTATTAAAATTAAATTAAAAAAAAGATAAATAAATCTGAATATAACCTTAAGCCCTTTTCAGCTCATCCTTTGATATATGCTTCCAAATCTGGACCATTTTACTACCACTTCCGCTAGCTTCCATACAACTTCTATATTTATGACTATCATTTTGTCTGTTTAATTTATTGCAAATTCGTTAAGTATAAATAAAATTGAAATGTCCATTGTGAATTTGGGTTTATATGGACATCATTCATTGGCTGAATCAGTTATGAAAAGACCAACTGGGAGATGAAGATTTTGCAGACTATTATCTAGGCTACATATTTTTCATTACATGGTGGTAGAGCATTTTCTAAGCCTACCTGGTTAGTTGTCACTCTCAGTTGAAAATTGATCGTCAAGAGCTATAGACGTGTTTCGGTAGCTGCACTTGAGAGCAAGTTGTCTCTACATAAGGGTGTTCACCTTCTTAGTCCATGTCGACATATAACATCATATGTTTAGGCAAACATATAAATAAATAAAAAACACTTTCACAAGTACAGAGGACAAAATTAAAATCAGATTATATCTATGTTTTCATTTCCGTCTCATCACCAATTAATAGCAAATATGTATACTAAAATATATGATGTAATATTCCAGGTACAGGATCACTAGCAATGATTTGGATGTATACACTACGTTCAGTCCGTTTCTTAATACTAAACAAAGGCGGTAAACATCTCACATTCGTCACATACTCACCATTTGGCCACAACAGACTAATGAAAGTGCCACTTGAAAATGTTTGCTGCAAAGAGACTAGATCACGTGCGCGGGTTCAGTTGCCGTTGAAAGTCAAAAGCAGAATGATGCATTATATGTTAGATATGCGTGGGGAGTTCAAGAATCCATTGTTGTTTGATTCCACTGCTGGACTATCGAGAAAATGGTAGAGGTAAAAGAAACACTACATATGTATGTTGTGAATTATAAAGTGGGTCCAAAATGATACTTCCCTGTCTAAGACAGGTCTCATGGTGCAATTGTGGTAATGTCCTTTATTAAGCTGAGAATTCACAGGTTTGAGCTCTACTCATGATATCTTTGTGATGAGCATAATTGACAGTACTGTGGCTTGGTTTCAAATATCCATGCTTGTTATATCAACTGTTATGTTACTATAAAACAAGTTATACTTAGTTTGGGATGAATTAGCCTAACATTACTACAAAATTGATGAGAATGTATAGAAAATAAAATCTTCAATATACCAATTTCCAATTTGATTAATACGCTAAGCGTCATATATGTACTTAGAAAAGTGTGAGATCACAATAACAGAATATTAAGGCAAGAAAAACCGTACTTAATGTAGTAACAATACAATAGCAGGACAGACAAAATAAGACTCTACAACTCGAGAGGTCATAAAAGTAGTTACATTTTCTTTATATTGAATGTGGGCCACAACTGTTGAATTTGCCACTGACCTATTATATACAAATGCTCTAATGATTGCAATCTAGATATAAATGAAGCGTTATGGACTCTAGTTGTAGGATATCATCATCATAATCTATATTATAATACTGATAACCATTTCAGTGGATCGGAAAGTAAAGTTCTCGATCGTTCTCTGGATTACTTGAATATCGTGGGACTTCATAAAAGAAACAGTTTGAAAATTCAACGTCTAAACTTTTTGTCTATTGTATAAATGTTGAATAGGAAACAGAATTTCTAGGATTAGGGAATTTTTGCACATAAACTGAATATTAATCAGAAAAAAATCTTTATTAAATCCTTTATAATTAGTGTAACAGGAAACTAATTTCATCAAGTCTCAACACAAAAATAAAGTAATATAACAAAATAATATGTTCCTCCCTATTTACAATTCTCATAATTTAGTCACAAAAATGTTAAGTGCAAATATTACATCATTCCTGTATATATTTAAAACATATTTCATTGTGTCCAACGAAACTGACCAGCCAATTATCACTTATAATTATTAATATTTGATACTAACAAATAATTTATAATTAAACAATTAGAATGAAAACAAGTCTTTCCGAGCAGACAAGAATTACTTATGTACGATCAACTTATATGAGAACATTTTTGTAGAGGAAACTACCCACTTGCAGTTTGTCACCAAAACTATATTATTATTTTAATCGACTCGGTAAACACAGAACTGTTAAATATTAAATGATATTGAGAGATCTCTAAAAGGCCAATTTAGTATTAAGAAAATGTCATTTTTATTATAAGAAAACCTAATAAAAATAAATAAAAAACTGGTCGGGAATAAAAAAAAAATGTAGATCTCGAAAATAGCATTAGGTAAATTCATAAGTACACAATAACATTTAATCAGATTCCGTCAAATTGTTCAGAAAAAGAATTTTGAACACAGACACACTGGAATTTTAGTTTATAAAAATTAAACTTCTTAATGTTTAGAAAGAAAATCTAAGCTTCTAAATGACAATAAATAAACTGCAGAATACACATAAACTGGAAGTAAATAAATAAATAAGTAAAAATATTTTACTATAGTACAATAGAGTTACTGAATTAAAAAAGATTGTGATCTTCGTAACGTTACTTTTTTTCTGTTTATGGTTGCAATTGCAAACTTGGTAAACGTCAAAAGTTTGTAATAAATAATATTCAAACCATAGTATATAGAAATAAACAAAATTCACATTATAGGAAAACAGTAAAAACTACATGGCATGATATATATATATATATATTTTAATTAATTCCTGTAACTTCAATTGCACATTAAAAAAAAGGTAATACAATTATTATTTAAAATTATTCTATAACTCTTTTATGTCATCTATGGCCTTTGAATTTTTTATTGTCTATAGGTTACCGTTTATATTTTCCAAAATCATGCCAGTATCATACAATTTCTTTCACAATTTAAACAGAGTCAGTAAAACAATTGTATTGCAGTAACATAATTATTTGAACCCTTTGAGATCTACTGGTATTTAAAAATGGACTATTTTATAAATACAAGAATGGAGCAAGTTTTAACAAACCTAGCAAGTGGATATTAACCTTGTATTATTAACTTATTTCTAATTACTTATTTAATATTGTATTACGTCTACAAATGCTTTAACTAGCTTGCTAAAACAAGCTACCGAGGATCAAGGGTGTTTTGTGAAATTTTCGAGATCAAAAATTACAAATTAGTTAAACGGTAATAAATATTTAGTCAAATCACATCCAGCGGTTTTGATTACACTTTTTGTTTTCTCGATGTACTAAAAAGTTATTTCAAATCAATAACATAACCATAGACAATATAGAAATCGTATAAGTACGTACTCTTTAAATATATTATCTGTGACAGATTTACTTCTATTTGTGTAAAAAACATAGAAGCAAAAGTCTAGTTTATGGCGGTGTATTTTATTCGTAACATTTCCTTGTTCGTTATTTAAAAATATTGATGGTATTTTGTGTGACATAGTCTGGTTATTGCGTACAAGAGGAGTGGATTAGAAATAAAATTACGGAGCGTAAATTGTGTCACATCAGAAAATTCTGGAAAGTTCTATGAAAAGAAGGCCACCATTTTGTTACTGCACGTATTAACTTTATAATACGAAACAATTACCCAAATGATAATGAGCATTAATCATCTTTTATAATAAGGATTCATTGACAAAATCAACAGAATATAGATGTTTACTTCACATGACTACAAATAGAACGAATAACTTAAGAAACACCGTTGATCCTGAATTATTAAGTACGGTATTTAATTCTTATTTACACGATAAAAGTTCATAAATATTTTAATGTACTACAAATAAGTTACATGTTTAAGGCTCTGTGTAACATATACACGGAAGCGGTGCTTTCGTATCGGTTTTTTTTTTAATCCTCCGTAATTCATATATTATTTACTCGAGCATACAGTTAAATGAACAAAACTTAACTTACATGCATTGCCTCACACTGCATTGCAGTTACACGTCACAAATTATTTTTAGTCCGACATACATTTTAATACTGGATTTCCATACAGAAAGGACTGAACGGGTATAATATCATTAACAAATGCTGCAACTCTTACTACATAATAAAAAAAAAATATTCGTCCGAAGTATAAAAATCCAGTAAAAAAGTCTTAGAAACTTAGGAGTCCAAACTTAAAATAACTCATAATATTCTACAATCGTCGTTATATTTGCCGAATCGTACGCTACGCATACAGTTTATAAAAATAGAAGTTATATATATATATATAATATAGTTTCGAACTGTACAAGGGCGCGATGAAACCGACCGTAAGCTAAATATACATATAGTCCGATCGTAAATGTTTATTTAATATTCTATCTCGACTATATTTTTCTCAAAGAATTCACATAAAATGGTCTTTACTATTCCCGTGCTAAATAGTTTTTATATATTTCTTGTGACCATGATAAGGCAATTAAAATGATACATTGAACATTGAAATCTAACAGTCGATGATTGAAAAATATGATAGTAAAACGATGTCAGAAAAAGTGTCTTAATTAATTACCTCACAAGAACAAAGCGATATGATTGTTAAATAACTGCTTTAAAATTGTATATCAGATTATGTACCAATCATAAATAAGTCCATAACCAACGAATTACATAATAGAGAAGGATATAAACATTATGATCGGTACAAGAATGGAATTTGCCATTTTGATGCAGATTTGTACTTATTAACGCTATCGTTTCACTCTCGCAAAAATACGCAATTAAAAGGTCTGTTCTGACGTACCCTAATAAGAAAATAAGTACACATCAATCTTTCTAGTCCTCCTATTTCATTAATAGCTTATTAATATTTAGGTATAAATTATTATAAAAAACTATTTGAAATTATAAATAAAAAAACTATTAAAATAACTCCAGAGCCGCTATATATAAAATAATGTGGATTGACTGAAAGAAAATTCTAAGTTACTTATCGATCAGCCTGTACACTCGTCTCTCCATAAATTATGTACATTTTTTTTCTTCTACTACCTAGGATTCAGTTGAATGTAGTTTTATATCCAAATAAATATTTATAGTCGAAAATCTGTTTAGGTTTCGCCAAACAAAACGTGATCTTAGCGTGCGTCAATTCGTAATTGCGTCGTGTACTAACGCCGCCTTGTGTTGTACTATTGAATTACGCGACGCTCGTAAAGCACGCGCGCGCGCGCTCTGTTTCATGAATCTCAACTTTTATAGTACAATACAAGGCGGCGTTAGTACACGACGCAAGTACGCCTTGACGCGCGCTAAGAACGCGTTCTATTTGTCGAAGCTTTTTAATACTTTACTTAAAGGTTTGCCCGTAGGGATGTTCGACATCAATATAAAATTACATCAGCGATATCGATTCTACACTTGAATATAAAATAATTGATGTTTATCCCTACAAGGTTCTGATGGTGACTGCGTATTCCGCCCCACTGTAATTACATGAATGCGATTAATTTCCCTTATCTTTACCGTCAGTGGGTGGGCAGAGAACATAAAGAATCACGTTTCTACATCCTGGTATTCAATTAGTACTTATTGACTAATCCAATTTTATGTTTTCTTTAAAACGAATGAAAGTCTTATAAAATATTTATTTTTAATTCTTTTACATAATTAAGTCATTAATCTTTGTATTGTCGAAATATGCGTAACGACTCACAAACACGACAAATATACAATAAAAAAAAACCTACGATATTATTAAACTGTCAATTAGTTTGTTAGTTTTATATTTATATATCTTTTTTCTTAAATTATTATTACTATGACAGATATCCAGAATGACCATTGTCTGTAGTTGACCAGACGATCGCGTCTTGTTTCCGTTAAAATTACTACTCTCAATATTCATTTTTCACACAGACATAAAATCTCAGTACACTCGTGATCTTTTATGACGCGTATGAATGTATGATGTCAAATTAAGGTCACGTGTCTACGGAGTCTCTAAAAATATCCTCAAGCATCAACCGTTTACGTAACAGCATAGTTTTGTACTGCGACAGTAATATTTCTTTGGCCCTTTATCATTCTTCATTTATCAACGAGCATTCTGTGACCATAATAATCAGTATGACGTCATGAAACATTAAACACATTATCCGTATGTCGTTATATCAAGCCTCGGTAATATCAAACTTCACTTGGCCATTTTTATTTATTTATTTGGTATATTATAAATTTGAACCGTCAAAACCGTAAAATTCGTAAACACGTTTTTCCCTATAGAGAGAACATTCATTTTGTACCTTCATAACGGTCATATCCTACGGCACAGATAACAGCGATGCTTGACCGTCCGTCTTGTTGGACAGTTCGACTTGACCGTCTGTATTGATGGACAGTTCTTCTTGACCGTCTCGGAACTAATATCTCGGCTTGCGTCAGTCCGACAGGTAACGATCTCTGGCCCTAGTGATCTCGTCGCCATCTTCTTCACGCCCGGGGCTGATGCTGTCGATTTCGTCAACCTCTTCGAGATTCTTAGTATTTGGATTGCAGAGTCTGAAAATGTCGAAATTTATTTTTACTCCACTACTTTTTTTAACCCCAAACCTACCGATTTGTCTATGGCGAGAGAATTCACTGTTCAAATTAATAAATGTTAGGACGAAATGACATACACGGCAGTTCGATTCTGATTGAAGTATAACTTGTGTAAGGGTAGCTAAATATCTAATATACATTAATATATACTAGCCGTTAAGAATAACCGCTATAATAGAATGATCCGTCTGATAAACATATTTGTTTCTATCTGTAGGGTATATTTTGTAGCATATACAGTACAGGTATTATGTGTGTAGCTACAATAGTGTTATTGAAAATAGACTAAAATAGACAGCATGTATCAGAAACCACAACAGCTCTTAAATAAGTCATAAAAGAGAGATTGAATCAAAAATTTATCATAATATGTTTTATTTTCATATGACAATCCAAAAACACTGGAAAAAGTGGTTGGGCAATTAAAAAAATTAACTAGGCATTGAAGACAGAGCCAAAATGGCCAAGTATAGCTAAGAACTATCCAGCTGATCCCACAAGTGTAAAAAAAAATCAAAATCGGTAAAGTTGTTTAAGAGCAGAAGAATTACGAACACACGTACACCGGAATATTTTATATACAAATCGAACGCACAGTTATGCTCATCACATAAAAGTTAGTGGAAACTGAAATGGCGATTACTGTCACGAAGCTTATCAAAGAAAAATTAACAGCTTTAGTTTTAGCTCTTAATATTCTATGTTTTTTGTTTTGAACGTGCGTTCCTGCCTGCGCACGTGAATATTGAGTATATTTCTACTAAACTATAAATGATGACGGCAAGCGGTTTGTTTGTCATCTCGTCTCATATTGGTATTTGACAGAGGCTTTTATTAGGAGGCCCTAGGTTAAAATGTCGCCAACTTGGGTGGCCCGGAAATATATCATTATTTTGGTCAAACAGCCTTTTGTTCCTCAAGAAACTCCCAGAAGCGCAAAACCCTTAATATATGCTTATATATAACACTAATTAAAAGGTCAGATAGTTAGAAAATTCACATTTATTTTACTTGTCTGCGGGACACCCATACCATATTGCAGTAAGGTTAACCCTAACTATTTGATTAATCCAAATATTTAATACCTACAGCTATTACAGGGTGAATTGATATATAAACGATGGTGATGTCTGGATATGACACCCGTTGCTGTGCATTCACCAAACACTAATGTTGTATGTTTGTAAAAATATTTATGAAGAAAAGATAACCAGATCGAGTTTCTTGCCGGTTTTTCTCAATGACTGGGTTGTTTGTCCGAACCGATGATAGTTTTCATGTACATAAGCGCCATCTCGGAGCCTAACTTGAATAAAGTATCTTTGATTTGAATCTAAATATATAAAAATTCAGAGTCATGATATTTGTCCAGCATGAACTCGGAAACTACTCAACCGATCTTCATGAAAGTTGGTATTTATGTATAATTTGGTTCAACTTGAGAGATAGGATAATTTATATTTCGATTAACGGCCTCAATATTTTTTAATTACAAATGAAATTATTGTCAATGTTTATTATTGTTATTAATTGTAAGTTTCATCGGTCTCGAACAGATGGCGCCTTAAATTAGTTTGTTAACAAAAAACCGAAGGACCGACTGTTATATATATATCTCATAGATGGTTTAATTTTGAATTTATATTTCAATAGCTGATCTAAAGCAACGCGTAGCCGGGTCAGTTAGTTAATTATAAATTACCTGCATTTACAGCAGACGATGCACGGCGCCGCGAGCAGCAGCAATGGACTCGCGACAAGTAACAGCAATCCGAAGCCAGCGAAGATGCCCACGACCTGATTTAAACCATAGATTAAACATTTAAAACACTACTGGTTTTTCGTTTTACTTTTTAACTGAAAGCGTACATATTTGGTCTCTCACTTATAAGTGTCGAACATTCTAGAAAGAAATCTATACGAGTTTAGAATAACCTCAAAACTCGAGGTTTTGGGGGGGATCTCAGTCTGCCATGTAGGGGCTTTTATATTTTATTCATGATCTTGTGTTGTTTGACTCCATATTCTGTAATATCTGTGGTGTTTTACGTAATATAGTCGATTATTGTGCATAATACGTGAAGTGCATGGGAAATAATCCCACAGTGCAGGAATTCTGAGATGCCAAAAAAACTCTGGAAAGTTCTAACTAGGGTGTCACCATTTTGTTAGATGAATTGCAATGAGCATAAGCAACTTGTTATATAATTACGTACTCGACAATGGCAGTAATAATCTAGAAGATTGATTCCCAATGATCAAATAAAAAAAAACCTGAAAACTCAATTACAAAAGTTCAGTTAACCACTTCAAACCATAGTTTAAATATGAACATCTAGTATTGTCTTAATGATCGTAAGCGCTTTCTCAAAGTCTATTTTGAATTACATGTTTAATTTTGCTATTTATAATATCTTTTTATCTCATATCATGATATTTCTCTTTCCCAGTAGGAATGAAGTAATCACTAAATGTTCTCTATATGTTATAATGCTTAATATTAATTCCATCAGTTTTTATAATTTTTGAAATTTAAATGAATAGAACATACGATTATATATTTTATAATGTAATGTGAGTAATATTACATAAGTATGATATACATTACCTGTGCGCGATGCCACAACACAGACGCACGTGAATGTCCCAGTTTGTTTTTGCACGGCCCTTTGTCATAATGGCGTAGAAGGAAATCATCCTGAAAATACAAATGAATCTTATTGTATTTATAAACCATGACACTACTTATTTTCTTATTAATAATGCGTGAGGTAAGTGAGTAACCTGTATTTTATCCAAAAAAAAAATGATACAAATTTTGTTTTCTTTTTTTATGTAATAAATACTATTGACAATTAAAAAACTTTCTTTTTTCGAAGTGACTACGCTATTGACCTAGCAAGGTCTTAACAGCTTCACCGGACTACTAAGGCGAGCGCTTAAGTCACTAAGCCGATTTTTGTTTGGGCAACCAGCTCAAGGGTGCACGGCACACCTCGGCTTGGCTGTTGCCTGATTCATGCAATTTGCGACCTATCTTAGCTAAGTTAAGCTAAACTATTCGCTAAACATATATGAGTTGTTGGAGCATATATGTGTACCAAGCATACATATCTCAACAACTCCTATGTGTATTTTGTATCGGAATTAAAAAAACTAGCATATAATTACAAAATTGCGAAATCATTTTACACGGTACACTATATTAATTCCTATATCGTTTTGATATTGACAGTCAGAAATGAGTTGTGACTATATGCTATATAATATCGTTTTATTTTATTCTAAACTTTCGAGTCTTCAAAAGAATTATAAAAGTTTTTTAATCACAATCCCGTAAAATCGTGTATTCTTTATTACGAAGCTAACCTTAAATTACATGCTATAGATACATGCGACAGATTATTATTTCTAAGTATTGAATTGTTTATCTTTTTTTTTCGAATTGACTACGCTATTGACCTAGCAAGGTCTTGACAACTTCACCGGACTATAGTCCGCGCCAAACTTTTTGACCGCTCTGAATATAGCCGTGAGTATGGGCTTGCGCATAATATCATTAAGATTTGAATACAAAACAAAGTAAAAGTAGTATTATAGGAATCTAAATTGGCATTTATTTATCCTTAAATTGTCTCGATGTTATGCATATCATAAAATACCTATTATTACGTAAATTTGTGATCTACGCAGCTATATTCAGGGCGGCCATAACATTTGACGCGGACTATACGTATTGTTTATTTTATTCCATATTATATATATTTATCTGTATACTTGGGGAAGGATATTTAAAAAAAAAAGTTCAATTGCGTTGGACACAGATTAAAATGACACTGGTAAACAAGATACTATAATATGGTAAATAATGGACAAATACAGACACTGGTCCGGCGCGTGTCTCAGCTCTTTGTGACTAGGGTTGCCAGAACCTTCAGTAAAATAATGGGTGACGAAAAATACTGAAGTCACGGAGATTTGATAGGCGTTCGTCGGGTAAATCTTTGCGTGCTATTATTTATCGTACGTGGGGTGACTCCATCAAATTTGTCTGACGTCACATTCGGTCATAGTCAACTGTTTGCTTGTTTAATGTACCGTATCATATTACAAAAAACAACCTACAATTACGTATCATAACTGTACACTTTCTGATACTTTAGCATTGTTCTAATTGATTGCCAACATAAATGTATCTGTGAATTTTTAAAAAATGGGTTAAGATTAACGATAACATGCTAAATACTTGAGTAGTGGCAAGTAGGTAGCTCGGTTACTGATCAAAACAATAGATAGTTTTGCTCTTTGTTTACAAAAACCTGAGAATTAATAGAAATTCCGAATAAAGTTATTGTTCCTAGTATTGATTTATATATTTTACAAATTTAAATCATTAACAATAAACAAAGTAAACGGAAAATAATTTCATTATTACCTTTTAATATGAACATACTTCTTTAAAAACGCTAGCATAAATTCGTTAGTTACATATGAGGAATTCAAATAAACTTCTTCGTAATTTTGATAATATTATTTTTGTTTACTCGATTCTTTCGATGCATCTATTTATATTTAAGTATATGATATACTTAATATACTATGCAAATAATTTATGTTATCTGTTTCAAAAGTATGTATAGAAAGGATGCCCAAAATAAAGCCTATACGTATGTATACAATATAATGAATTAAGAGCAAATAGGAATAAATAAATCTGTGCGAGTATTGACACAATCTATTTTAATGAATTTATATCTATGAATGCTACAATTTTATTAATATTTCAAAAATATAAATTACTACTATACCATTTTATCGTAGCAATTTGGCTTTCGTAGCTGGTTTGAAACTCAATGAAGTTTTTACTCGTATTATTTCTTACAAATTGTTTAGCTGAATTAAATTACGTTCCTATCAAAGTGGTTTTACTTTCCCATTCTCAAAACAATACTGTAAATGAAATTATGGACACTAACAATGATTATTACGAGGTAAACCGTACTGAAAATACTGAGACATAATTGTAATAGGTATGAACATAATTATATATTCAAAACCGTTAAATAGGGAGGATTAGTAACGCAATTTTTCCTTAAACTTTGAATTATTTTTATATATTTTCGGAACACCTTATTCATTTCTTACATATCTTTTTTGATGTGAACATACTATTAAAAACACGAATGAGGTAGTTAACGTAGATAAATGATAAAAATGAAATAAGTATGTGTTATATGTGTCGATTGGAATTGGTCGAAATTCACCCAAAGATTATAATGAAAAATTCATTATGATTTACAGTACAATACAGTTAAAATGTATTAATTTTTTGTTTTCGATTGCCAAATATATATAAGTCGTTCCTATTTTGCCGCTTTTGATTCTATTCGACTTAAATGACCTATCAAATAATTTACACTAATAAAATTTAAATGTTTATTAATGACATCGCATTTAAATTGGTGACAAATCTTTTAATGATCGCTTTAATATAGCGGTTTTTTCGTTTACATATATTTCTTTTATGAGTTATATCACTATATATTTTTTTAAATTAATTATTCAGTTACTACAAGTTCATTTATAATGATAATGACTGAAACATCTCGTCAAAATAAAAAAAAATAAAAAAAACTCAGTTTTAGTAACACAGTACTTTCAATAAATCTTGAAACGATTACCCGTTGACGATTCAGAGTTACCTCACTGAAAATCTCCTCGTCGTGGTCCGCCTATAAGCTCGAGGTGAGGCGCATGCTCGTAATGAAAGGGTCAAGGGGAACAGTGGTTTTTCATCGCGTAATTAGAAAACAAACAATGACACGACCCCGGCCCAAATTATCGCAAAACAAAACACTCATGAATCAGATAGATTCCTTTACAAACTTTTCCAAAACACAAACCTTTCTTTAATCCCCAAACTTCAGATCCATCTCCAGAAATTAAAGGGCAAGCATTAGGGTCTTTTCAAATTGATATGCCGCAAAAGCCATGGTTTTTTAAATTTAGAAATATTAGTAAAAACGTTGTCTCTATTATTTTCCGCTTGCGCCTTAGGTACGTCTGCACACCAGTACATTTGAATAAAATAAGGATCAGGGATCACTCTATTTGTGAATGTAGCTTAGAGGAAGTATCACCAGATCACTTATTTTTTAACTGCGCTAGAAACAGTTTCTCTATGATGTTCTACCTCCTTTTATTCCCCGTCCTACAAACATTATGTGTTTCTTAACTCTTGTTACGGATAATCATTTAATTCTAGAATGCTTTTCAAAATTTATTAATCATTACATAGTATAAAACAAATTTCCCTACCGCGTCTGTCTGTTCGTGATAAACTCAAAAATACTGAACGGATTTACATGCGGTTTTCACCAGTGGATAAAGTGATTCATGAGGAAGGTTTTGGTATGTAATTTGTTAAGGATTTTTTTTAATGAGGGCGGGACAACGTCTGCCGGTCCCGCTAGTACTAACAAAATTACACTTTAAATCTTAGTATAATGCTCTTGTGTATGTCTGTATTCTAACAATATGTTGTATGTTTAGTTTACATGTGCTTTCTTTGTGGTGTCTATTTGTAGATAGCCTGGTTTGGATATAAAGATAATTGTTTAATTGTCTGGCACAATCTCCATTGTTTATGGCTCCATTCACTTGACCTTGGCAAAATTTTGTGCGCACACATGTTGCCATTTTAAAAAAGAAGAAGATGAATTTTAGTTGTTTTTTCCATTTATATTTCAAACCGACTATTATTATACGATTCGATACGTCACGCTATTTTTCCTTCATACATTTAATATACTCTTTGTTGTTATATTTGGTAAAAAATAAGGCGGTACTAAAGTATTCCCGCTCGCTTCTTCGAGCATTAAAAAATAGGCAAAGTTAAAATATTATTATAGTTATCGAAATTTGGTATTTGTTTATCGTTGTCTCGATGTTATACATATAATACGTACTAGCTTCTACCGGCGAATTCGTCCGCGTGGAATAGTTATTTTGGGTTACACTTAACACGCATCGCAAGCCCTTAACAGGAAAAAAATGTGCCGTCATGGGACGCCTGGCAGATGTGAAACTTCGAAATAGTTCGAATGTGAAATTCTCAAATTACACTATAGGTATGTGAGCTCAGTGCGGCAAGAGAGGACACAGTCTCTTGCACATGGTAACGCGTCGCCACGTGTCACACACTCGCCACGCCAACAATCAGGTTTACCCGCATAGGTGATATATAGCTTATATCCTGTAGCCTTCGTTGATAAAGGAACTATCTAACACTGAAAGAATTTTTCAAATTGGACCAGTAGTTCCTGGGATTAGCGCGTTCAACCAAGATAGATATTAGATATAGATATTAGCAGTTTACTCACGTCAAGGGAAGCGAGGCAGTACCAACAGAATACGTGCTTGCAACGTTTGCACATCATCTGGGCGCAACCCTCGTCCTTTTCGATTGGCACTCGGCACATCGGGCACAGTTTAATCAGCTCAGAGTCTGGTAGAAGTGGTGCTCCGGCGCCAGACATAGAGGAAGAAGCCGCAGCGGCCTCGCAAGTAAGGCTTCCGTGCCACTGTGAACAAAAAAAAAGAAGTTAGATACCTGACGCACGATGCTGGTCTAGAAACTAATAGACAACTATCTTCATACATAAAAATTGAGTGTCATGATGTTTGTCCACGATGAATTCCGAAACTACTCAACCGATCTTCATGAGAGTTTGCATCTATGTATAATTTGATCCAACTTGAAAGATAGGATAATTTATTTTTCGATTAATGTCCTCAATATTTTTAAATTACAAATTAAATTATTGTCAATGTTGATTATTGTTATTTATTGTGAGTATCATCAGTCAGGAACAGATGGCGCTTGAAATTAGTTTGTTGACAGAAAACTGTAGGACCAACAGTTATAGATATCTCATAGATGGCGTCACGTTTTAATTTTTCATTTCTTTTTCAACTCCAGATCATTTTTGGTGTACGTTTTTTATCCAATTCCACATGTAATAACTGAGCCACAGCAACGGCAAATTTAAAGGCATTAGATCAGGGGTGCTCAAACGGTAGATCACGAGTGCTTTATGACGTGGTCTCGAGAAAAATATCTCGATATGGAACTATTCATAGATTTTATTTTAGTACGTATGTAACTAAAACAAAATCTAATGGTTAAACAAGCAAAATTTATTTGCTCCAGAATTCGGCCAGAATAACCTTCCATCACTTTCTTTTATCGTTTTTAGCGGGAGTTACTTACACCTAACTAGACGACATGCCTGCATCACGCATACCTACTCGCAGCCTTTCAGTGTCGATCGATCGTAGTCTAAAAATATTGACGTGAATCGCCAGCAGTTCAAGTTTGAACACACCTTTAAATCCATTTCTTAGTTCTTTGATAGTTACGGCCCATCAAAGTCAAAGAAGCTACGTAAGAATTTACAAACTGTTTTTTTTTTACTTTATTTTATAACTAAATATGCCCACGACTCCGTTCGTGTGGAACCTAATGTAAAAAAACAGTGACTAATAAACTAAATTTTTCTCTCGCACTTTAGTCGCGTCGTCATTAAAATTACAATAACTTTTGATAGAGTCAACCGATTTTAAGGAAACTAAGACTCATTAATGTTACTCGAGGATATGCTTTATGATTTTCTGGTTTTATCGTGAACGTAGTACTTTAGCAGAGATGCGTGTTCAAACAAACAGACAGACAAATAGATAGACAGACAATTCTAAAAATTATTGAAATGTATTTTATTACTTATTCCAAGACACCTGCAACCATTTTTTTCATAAAAATCAAAAAATTACAGACACGTTAGATTTACATTATTATTATGTGTATAGAAGATATATATATATCTATAAGTAAATATATATGTAGATGCAACAGTATACCGCCATTAAAAATAAACGCAAAGCGATTCGATGAATGAAAAACAGTTCACGATCTGAACGATATGCCTAATTCATCAACGTTACCGCCGTTCTTAGAATACCGCAGTTCTGTTGAATGTCTGCCAACAATTAAACTCACGAAGGTTAAAATTTGAATATAATCATACATTGAGATGCACGCGTTCGAAACAATGCTCTGACAAGACATCTATCTACATTGTATAAATGATATTCACAAGACAAAAAAAATAATTAAAAAAACTATTTAGTGTTATAATATTGTAAATTGTGCACACGCAGCGTGCAAAATATAATTTCCAGTAAAGATGCTAAGTTATCTAGTGCTTCTGGAATTTTTACGGTAGCAGAGTTTTATGATTTTATCATAAGTGTACCAACATTAGAGTGTAATACAAATAAATATTTTTTAGATTTAGCTTCATTACGTATTATACAACAAAGTCCTCTACCACTTCTGTCTGTCTGTCTCTTTGTCTGATCGCAATAAACTCAAAAACTACGCAACGGACTTTCATGCGGTTTTCAACAGTAGATAAAGTGATTCATGAGGAAGGTTTTGGTATATAATTTGTCAAGATTTTTTTTTATTAACAAGGCGGGACAACGCCCACCGGGCCCGCTAGTATTACTATATACTATATATATACAATATTTAGTAAATCTCCAACTTTGTGTATTTCAACCTTTATTTAGGGACCACTGAAGTATTACGTAATCAGAATATTTATAATTTCTGACCGACGCCTCCTACTGGTCAGTAAACGTAAGCAATGCTCTTACAATTGCTCTAGAAATAAGGAATTTATAGTATATAGAGGAAATAACATATAGGTTACTTACTAGAGTAATAGTAGCCCTGTGGAGAAGACCGTGTGCCTCATATCATATCATATCAGACCTACATATCCAGATCCCCCATCTCTATTGTCAAGAATAAGAAAATCAAACATCTTTCGACACTCTTTAGTGCTGACGTAAAACTTGACTGGCCCCTGATAGCTTTTTTGAATAATTATATGTATTTTAATTATACTTTAGAACCGATAGACTCGAGATACAAACAATCATGTTTATTTATTTTAAAACTTCTATACGATCTCCCATTTCTTTATCACACATCAACACAAGGCACTGTTGAAAATTCACTGACATGAATTATTCATAGTATACTGGATAAAGACGCCCTCATCTATCTATACATGCGAAAAGAGAACACGTTAAAACTGCAAGCACAAAGCGAGGAGGCTTTTACATTGCACGATACAAGAGGTGAAACGTCGAGGCCGGTCTCTGAGAGCATTGTACTCTCCGTGTCTTGCCCCAGATTCATTCATACGGTGTGAAAAAAAAGCGTGCTCGAGTATGGGACTGCTCTTTCATGCACACTGCCGAGCTGAGTACTGAAACGACCTTTTTGGTCATTCAACTGATTTTGCACTCGCTCCGGTTTATTTTGAACGTACAATTTGTTCACGATATAAATTTACTGTGACCTACAAAAGGTTATTCACACTAACAGCTTACGTTAATTACTTCACGACAAATACATCTTGAGACCTACAAAGGTTGTTTACATTATATAAATACGTTAATTATTTCACAAGGAATGAAAATATACTGGTTTTCTATATATTATGACCACAGTGAACTGACCAAATGAAATGTAATGTTTCTGTCCAAGATAAATATATATTACAATATGTTGCAGAAAATTTCACAATAAAATCATCAGCAAAACCGACTAGATTATATAAATAAGGTAGATTTAGGCTAGGGAAAAGGATTTATCCAAATGCTATGGAATTTATGGCAACCTTAAAATAATTTGGTCAAACTCGGCATTTAAAAAGTTCTATTTAACCTGAAATAGAGAATAATAGCCGTAACTCAAAACAATACGAAAAAAAAAACAAAAGAATTGGGCTTGTGTAGCCAATAAGTCTAGTCGTAAAATTAAAGCTTTT
Organism: Antheraea yamamai; assembly: GCA_036509395.1. NCBI lineage: Eukaryota > Metazoa > Arthropoda > Insecta > Lepidoptera > Saturniidae > Antheraea > Antheraea yamamai. Next base: position 3,046,389 of record AP028434.1, on the reverse strand, counting down.
ACTCGCGAGCGAACTTCTTTCATAACTCATATTCAGCTCAGACACAACGTTGTTTGAACTTGCCAGATATTACACGTGAATCTCACGATTGACCCCGTCGTCCCAAATTTCAATTTAATCTTGGCACAGGTCTGATCGAGATTCTCTTATTTATCCCGTTCTATATTGCTCATACGCCTTTAACAGACTTCTCAGTGTCAAAGAAAACTTTTGAACAATGTTATTATATGTTTGTTCGTTTTAGCTTGTTCGATTTAAAAACTTCACTCTCTTCGGTTTCGATGATATATTTAATGGGAGAATTTAAAAAATTATCTGCAACTACACTACTGTTATTGAGAATGAAGATTATGAATATATTTGTAATGTACGTACTAATAGTGTATAGTAGTTTCTGTCTTTCACTGATATCAACCAATATTCAAGCTTAGACTATATTATATTGTTATTAATTGTCATATCTTAATTTTTTTTGTTTATAGCTTTTAGTGTTTAACGAAAATCTGATGTAACTCGCGACCGCAGTAAATGTACCTCTCATTCCTCTGCACGTGCTCCCCGAGTGCTGCTAAAGAGTAACAAATTTTTGGCCGCAGCACTGTACCACATAAACTGAACCTCGCAGCGACAAACAGAATAATCAATCAAGCGTCGCTAATTAGCAATGGATAGTCTATTTCGGCCTACAATTAAATTTAAAAAAATCTTGTCCGTTGTTCAGTAAACATGAAACCTAAGATAGTAACAGGTTGAACCAAGGGAAACATTTTAAAAAATACAGCCGATTATAGTATCTCCTTTTTGAAATCAGTTAAAAAACCCTACAATTTTGACATGGTTTTTATTTTTTTTTACTGAAATTCAAACCCAAGTCGATTGACACGTATAATACAGTACGTTCGAGTAGTGTTGCATTTTAAATTTAAGCCTCCTTGATGCCTACGAGATTAAGCCTCTAGAAAGATAAGTTTAGGCCTTCTTGGTGGCTACGAAATTAAACGTTTAAGAAAATATGTTTGATATACAATTATTTGTAAATGAAATAATGGAGGAATACACGTAAATCTATATATAGATAATTTAAGGAAATCAAGTGTCTTATTTTGTCACTTTATTGATGATATGATAATTCCGTAAATGGGACGTCCTCAGTTAACATAAAATCTTGCAAATATATAATACTGTATGGTATAAAATTTATACGGAAATGAATACAAACTGTAAGTTTACTTTAACAGATAACATCTCGATATATCACATGTAAGTTATGTATACAACTAATGCCAAGAACAACAACAAAATGTAGTTAACATTATTCTGAGTAAACCAGTATAACAAAACACAACGCTGTTTGCAAGAACGAAGCTGTTCGTTGGTTCTTAACAGTTTGTTTTCTTCTTTTATCTGTTGTTAATTATTATTAAATTGTGATTCATAATTACTTGCATCTTTAGCATACTCGTAAGTCTTATATTACGGCAATAATTTAAAAAGTACTGACTGTGTCTAATTTATCTTATTTCTAAGTAATTTGTAGCGATGATGGATTAGTTGTTAGCGTGTTCGAATCCTTACAACCGAGTCGGAACTTTCAATGAAGGACAGAATCGTGATTAATAGCATTGTGGTAGGACTTGTTCTATTCTAGAGTCCGCCTAGCTAGGTACTATCCTCGTATAGACAAATCTGTCGCCAAACACCTGTTGTTATGTTCCGGCAGCAACGCTTAAGAGCTAATCGCACCACTCTTTTTAGCATGTGGTTGCGACGCTTTATGTATGTTTGAAAATTCCCGCATTATGGATTAAATCGCGTCACTTTGAATTTTGACCAATTAATGCGATCAGGTCACGCCATCTAGCCTTGCCCAATCACTTCCCTTTAACTATGGCACATGCTAGTTCGGTATCGCGACGCTCGCGCCGCCAATAGTTTTCGATTGCCGCCGCCAGTGTTCGACTGCTGCCGCCATTGTGTTGTGCTACTTCGTCTGATATCGTCGTGTAGTTTACGCGGCTCGCAGTGTCCGTGCCGAGCCGCGCCGCATGCTGGCATATTGAGTTTTTGCAAGCTCGAGTGAGAAATAAACGCATCGCTACATACGTGCCGACATTTGTTATGAACAATAAGTGTTGTGTGAGAGAAGACTCGAAGGAAAGAAACGAGAAACACCTAGCCGGCTAGCCACGTGGAGACTGTATCGCCGCCAGGTATGTGCCAAGTTTCCATCCTGCCCTTCTCTCCTTAATCGTAACTGATCGCAATAGCTGAATATCAATATAGCACCCTCGCAAATACAGTCCACTTAAATTGATCATAGATAAATCCCGCACTCGCCTCCGCCCCCATCGGTGACGTCGACATCGCAGCGGCGTCACCAGCATGTTTACCATCTTATACCTCATCGGCATTTAACATCAGATTAGATTGCGGTCAAACCTCAATACCTGTAAAGTAATTTAAAAAAAAAGATTGTAAACAATTCCACAATTGGTCCATTTTATAGTCACTATTCACTTATTGAATTGGGATGAAGAATAAAATTCCACTGATTCTTTATCGCTCCCGACGACTATGTTTCAACCAAACCCGCATAATAATAATTAAACAATAATAGTTATTACTTCAGTTCAAGACGAATCGATATTTCTCAATAAAAACAGTGGAAACCCTTCAAAATATAAAAACATACGCCCAAATTATTAACGCGGTCAACGGACTGTCTGAACGAACTGTAAAATTCGAAACCGAACAACGTTGTCCTAAACCTACATAATTTTTAATATCATCAAGTCTAGAAGAGCGAAATGTTTACACGGTTTCATTTTTTAATTAGACAGATATTTTCTGTGACGAATGAATAAGTTCAACGTCACCGACTGCGTTCTCATTGTTATCCGCACACACTCATTGTAATAAAGCAGAATACTTGTCATTTGGCAATGTAACCTTAAATATTAACCAATTTACTGAACTGAGCACTCTTCCAATTATATATGACTTTCTTTCAATGTCATGGCTAAGGCTGCCAACTTTTTTCCAGCAAAATAACGTACTGGACTCTTTGAACAAGAAAAAACAGAGTACTTACAAGAATTATAATATCATTAAAAAATAGAGGATTTGTCATATTTAAGTTTTGTTATCCTCGAATACATTTTTGTGATTTTAATACACGCTAACAATTTAGTTGACTTTGGAAGTTTCTTAACTACTTTTATTAATTTATTAGATTAATAGTTTAGTTTCTAACATATTAATGATTTACCTTTTATTACATATATCGGAAAACCCTCAGTGAAAACTGAAATCGCAGGCGTAGAGAATAAATTAGGAATATTTCCAAGAGCTCACAAATCATTACATATTATCAAACAAAGTCTTCTGCCACGTTTGTCTGTCTGTTCGCGATAAGCTCAAAAACTACTGAACGGATTTTCATGCGGTTTTCAGCAGTAGATAAAGTGATTCATGAGGAAGTTTTACTATATAATTTGTTAAGGTTTGTTTATTATCGAGGCCGGTGAACGTCCGCCGGGCCCGCTAGTAAAGTATTTTTGTATACTTTATTTTTATGATAAACTATATAATATACTAGCGGACCGGGCGGACGTTGTCCTGCCTTGAAAACAAAAAAATCCTAAAAGTCGACCGCAGCGCCACCTACCGGGTCCAATTGTGAATCTAAACCATTCTCGGATCCACTCGAACACGCACACAAAATTTCATCAAAATCGGTCCAGTCGTTTAGGAGGAGTTCAGTCACATACACACGCACACAAGAAATATATATATTAAGATTTGTCAAACATTATTTAGGATACGTTATTTTAAAATATGAATGGCAAATTTATTCATGGCATCTTTATATCACGCTAACCTCTAACTCCAAAACTTCTAACAATATTACTGCCAAAAGAGTATGCAGTACATGCTTGCTTTGAATAACAAATATGAAACGTTACTGTAATGTTAACAGACATGGAAATAACACAGATATATAGACAGACGGTAGCGCGGCAATATCGAGGAATAAATAGAATATTAAAATGAAACTAATAAAAAATAATAAAAATACCATGGACATATAAATATAAACATATAAATAAATAAAAATGTTTCTATAATTTGCCTACATCATAATTAAATGCACAAATAAGGGCTCTAGCTAGGCGGTAGAGCTCTCAGAAACCGTTTCTACAACCTATGCACGAGTTAAAACCCTACCTACAGTTGCCCCAAAAATTTCTATAACACATCGTATATAAACCGTAGCATGGTAAAAGGACATTTCGTAGTATACACCTTTGTAAGTTACTACTCTGGACTTATGATCTATTGGCATACACCTATCGTTGTGTTCCACAAGATGCACTTGGAAGCTAATGTACATTCTAGCGTTTAGTGACTAGTTAGTTATCAGGCGAGGTTGTAGTCAAAGCGTAACGTATAAGACAGATTCTTTAAAAACAATTCCCAAAATCGATTCACAAATTAAATGGCACGCATCGAACCAAACACGATTTATGTGTAAAAAACAAAGAAATAAAACAAAGTTTAAGCAGTAATCCGTTTTGAGTCATAAAACGGCGCTAAACAAAAAAATGCGTCGATAAACATGCGGGTTTGTTATTCGTTATATATATGTTTATAAAAATGCACTTGAGTCATCAGTTCAAACAAAGATTTAGAATTGCTCGCTTTTATTATGTTGTAAACATACGATACTTCAAATCAGCTGTTGACAGAACTTAATTTGCAGCAATCAATTAATTATACAATAAAAATAAGATTGTACATAAACAAAATTTCCAAGTTGAAAACCTAATGAACCTTACGATGGCATAGATAAGACTGTATTCAGAATATACAGTCTAAATCCGTTAATGTGGCGAAAAATAAACACTGAGTTCAACCTTCATTTGAAATTAACATTAGAAATTAAGGCAACGAAATACGAAAAGATAATTGAAAGCCAGTGATGAATTGTACATATTTTGAAAAGGGAAACCGAAAATAAAGTTTTTTGCAATTCTTCTCCACTACTGAATAAAAATACAAATATAGATAGCATCAAATTCTAATGATGTAGTAATACAAAAAGAAACAAAACGTGAAGAGATGTATTAAATGAAAGAGACAGGAACACAGGATTTCCCTGGCAATAAGACAGCTACTACAAATCCTTATCAGCCCTGAATAAGGAGCTACATCAATTTTATTCCCCTGACCTACTCTACACACTCTTCGAGAGTTCGTAAAACAAAGGCATTTAAGACGCACGCACAGGTGGGAAATTATCCTTATCCCAATCATATATAATCAGAGCCGTAACCATTTGTCTTCAAAGAGAGTTTTATTTTATAAGATCGTCAACGCATATATCTGGTAATTAGTGCATCAGGCATTTTTAATCGACAGTGGACACCTCTTTCAGGGAGACAGAAAATGAGTCGTGCTACCATTTCATAATTCGCAACCACTGTGTGTAATGTCTAAAAATAAGCATTACGAGATGTAATTTTACGTATCTGAGATCCCACGAATACAAAGTAAACCGACGACTATAAGCAAGTGTAAATATAATTCGCTAGTCCACTCAAACAAGTACTACAAAATTCACGGATGTTTGAACAATGAAGTACTTATAGATGGTAAACTTCATCACGACGCGGAGCGATGGGCGAGCGCAATTAGAATCACTTAGTTGAATCTAGTTAAGTGCCTCCTTAATGAACGCAGGAGCAAAGCTTCGGTAATCTATGAAATATGATTTTAATCAAATATTTATTAGAACTTTCATTGGAAATGGAATAAGGTTCCCGAACGGACGGTTAAATCAAGGACATCGCGGTCTATGACATTCTGGTACTGCACTATACACATGACGGTGGGAGAGGTAGAGCTCAAGAACAGAGCAGCGTTTGTCGCGACATGACTCATGCTATGACATTGGCCACGGTGTTATGCACTCCTTCATCGATCCCCAGTCGTTGTTCTGCAAGTTGTCGAACATGTACTTTTGGCTTGGATCATTCAACATTTTTTACACTGTACATTATGATCAACGGCAAGGAAACATAAGAACGTGTATATTTTATAGATTTTAACGTTTGATCACGATCTCACCTGATGTTAAATGATGATGAGGTCTAAGACGGCAAAAACACTAAAGCTAAAGGAGGATTGGCTCTCAAGTGTAGCTAGCGGAATACACGTATAGGTGTTTGGCAACAGATTTGCGACTTGAGGGTCGTAGCTAGCAAGGTAGGCTTAGAAAAGACCTACAACCATGCATCATCAAAAAAAAAAATAGAAATTATGTTTCATTATTTTTGCTTATATAAATGATGACATGTATATGGATGGAAATAACAAGAATGGTTTCTAGGCTTTTGTATTTTTTTTCATGCTACGATTATTTTATTTTTTTAATTATGATTCGAACACCGGACATTGTGGCACGTTTAGATGTGTAACGTTCTAGGATCAGCTATTGGCCTGAAAGGTCTTTACAGCTTTACAGGACTACTAAAGCGAGCGCTTAAGGCACTCAGCCGATTGGCGACAAGATCAATAGTGCCAAAGTGGTCGAACCTCGGTATGAGTTGTTGCCTTGGGCTATCATGCACATGAAGCCGCCATAGTTTTTCAATTTATCGCTTTAGGGATCAGAAAGTGTATACACGAAACCCAGATTTTGAAAACCCGCATGACAACCAAGATCGACGATTTATTGCCTATCTCTCCTGTTGTTCTTCGATAATACTGTGATCATTCGTGTTCAATTTATCGTGCGATCAATTTACCTACCGTATTGTTATAAAAATAAAAACCTCAAAAACCTAAATCCCTTTTGAAATCAGTTTAGACAATCTAGTTTTCGCTTCTTATTACTAGCTAATTAATTTGTCCAAAAATTCCCCACAAGCTGTCACTATTGTATCCATATATACTAATAAAAATCTATTGCCGAATGTATGTACGCGCATCACTTCAAAACGGTTGCACCTATCTGGCTAATAGTAATTGTCAGGACAAGGATTGTATGAATGAAAATATTTGAAAAATTGTAAATTTTGTGTCAATAAAATCTCCTTATAAAAAAACTATTGAATGAGTCAGACTTTAAAAAATATTGACAGATTTACATTCAGTTGTCACTTTATTTCATTAGATGTTGTTACTGTAATAGGGAGATTTGGTCTTTTAGTACCATTTTCTTTGTTGGTACGACCACGTGATGTCGCAGCGGTCAGTAATAGTATTTTATATACAGTGCAAACAAATGCCAATAGGTCACTCGACGTGAATTATTTACATTTAATGTACCTCATATCTCTAACCTACGAATGAAGTGTCTGTTAGAAAATAAACCAAATTATTTAAACATGGATATTTAGAAGATTGATCTTCAGTTCCTTTTTTTCTTCACTTAGTGCACAAGAATTATGAAACAACGAGAACAAAAAAAAAACATAACTACGCATTTCGTTACAGGAACAAAAGAATCATTGCGAGTGGAAAGCGAAACCATACACTGTACAACAACAATACAATCGGTTTCCGACACGTTTTTACGGTTATTTGAAGAGAAAACTGTACCTTTTAACCTGAAATATAAATGGAAATATGTGGTTACATAAAACACTATGATAAACTTAGAACTTTAGGCCAATAATAATAATTTATTCAATACCCGTATATTCCGTTTTAATGAGGAACGGAAGGGTTATATCTCTCACATACTTTTTTTTTTATTGTATCACGGCAAAGTGACTGTACTATGCCTGATAGTAAGCACAGTACAATCCGGTCGCCGCTGTGTTGCCGGTCTGCGTAAATATCTCTTCAAATTACTATTGAAGGACTCATGTTATAGAAAGGAGGGAAAACATTGGCCGGGAGATTGATCCACAGCTTTACGGTACGACAAAGATAAGACGTTGCGACCTTTTAGTTTGTGCCAAGATTGGTCCCAGATACAATTTACCGTAAAACTGTGGGTCCGAAGCTCAACGGGCGTGGTTCGGTTGTGAAAAGGAAGGGAATGCTGAAATAAATTCATACATGCATACTGCTTAAAAATAATCAATTTTACTATCAATAAAATAATCAATTTATTGCATCTAAAATATATATAGCTAGCTTCTGCCCGCGACTTCGTCCGTGTGGTATAGCTACTTTAGACTAACGCTATCACGCAGCGGAAGCTCTCGAAAGGAAAAAAAAACGATTTTGAAACATTCTTCATTGGTAACCCGCACCTACTGGTCTTAGTGAAATGATAGCCTTCCTCGATAAATGAGCTATCTAACACTGAAAGAATTTTTCAAATCGGACATATAGTTCTTGAAATTACCGCGTTCAAGCAAACTCTTCAGTTTTATAATATTAATATATATATACCGACGTCATTTTTCATTTTCTCGTTGTATTTCTATAATCTTTAAAATGAGAGAGATTCGACGAAAGTATTGTATGATTAATTTCGGTATAAACTGGCTGACCTCTTGGTTGCACTGCGAGCAGAAGTCGTGCCGGCAGGTGGGGCAATGCGCTGGGCTGGCGGCGCGGACGGTCACCACCGTGTCGCAGCCGACGCGCGGACAAAACGCACGACCCGAGTCCATCGCCACCTCTGCAACAAATATTTATATAAGTAAAAATCAATTATAGTGCATCACGTGAGAACGGCTGCACCTATTTTCTGATTCTCAGTAAAAGATTTGTATAAAACAAAATAGAAAAAGTGTACAGAAGAGTGAAAAAAGAGCAACAAAAATGTCGACAGATTTTACTTTACTTTACAGTTAATACTTCATTTCGTCACATGATCATATTATAATGAGAATATTTGGTCACATTTATTTCTTTAGTATGTCCGTGCGAAGCCGGGCTCGGCAGCTAGTCTATATATACATAGGAGGTAAGCACTAGAATATATTTTTCTCCTCTATAATTTTTTTTCCTTATGATCGACGACTCGATGCCTTTATTAATAAACCTCTATTCGTCATACTTCATGCTCCTTACGTATATAATCAACAATACTCAAAACAGTTTTTAACATTATGAAAAAAAAAAATATCCCGAATAAATACAGATAATGATATACATGGGAAGAAAAAACTTTATACCCCTTATTGTGGTCCACCGTCCAATTTCGACCACGCGATGAACACTAATATACATAAATCGATGATGACCTTGATTGATAAAAAAATCGTACTTTTGTAATTGTATAAAAACACGGAGAGTAATAAAATTAATAAATACAACTAAACTATCATTAATTATTGTAAATTAATGGATATCAACAATAATCACGTCACGTGTTTAACGACAAATATTCATTACCCTGCACAATACACAGAGATTTTACAGCCACGCTTTTAATGTCGGCTATAAAAGCTGTCCTTACTAATACGACAAGTTTCTCTAATAGTTAAAGAGGAAAACAAGGTCTTCGTAAATAGACAAATAAAACTTAGCAAAACCATTTTAACGTGGAAGAGATCACAGTTACCAGCTATTTCGTTTCCTATAAATTCACTGCGAAATCACACCGTTCTCAGGTATTTAATTAATTTTTCATCTCGTGTAATAAAAAGCAAAACGAGAATTAACTGAAATAATAATAAACTCTTGAACATGTAACCAGTTGTAAGTAATACACGCAAGAATCGACCGTCGCGGCCGCTACAACAATACCCCTTTTTCAACCGGGCGCTTCACGTGACTACGAGTAAGCAAAATTGTGAAACGTGAAGCCCCATATCATAATAAACGGTACCACATAAGGACCTCTTTTACCTTGGATTTGAAACAAAAGTATCTGTTATTGTAGCTCGGCAAAGTGACTGTACTGTGCCTGATGGGAAGCACAGTACAATCCAAAAACAATGGCGACCACCGAAAGATATACTATCCATCGCCGGTCGCCGCTGTCATGCCGGCCTGAAAGCGACCCAGTCAGGGACAGCCCCCCCCCCCCCCCCCTGTTGCTGGATATACACCGGCTGATCCCGGAACGCGACACGCCCAAACGTGCCACTATGGCGGGTGTTCCACCTGGTGTACGGTGGTCGCGATCCAGTCGGGTACAGACACCCTACCACCCCGCAATATGTTACTCTTCATATAACGTCTACTGTAAAATTACATACTTCAGTTTGGAACTGACATCAGTGTTTGGAGAGATTATTGACAAAAAAATTTTTCTTTAACTCTCATATTACGAATACGGACCGAATGCACTGGACCATACAATGACTCTACCGTAACCGTATTGCGATATACAAAACACAGTATTTTTTTTGTATACATCAACATAAAACGAGTAGATCATTAAAACAACGTAGCTTCCCAGGACCGGACCAACATCGAATTCCCGATTATACATACGCACTACATGCGAAATCAAAAATGGATGAGTCATTGAGAGTGGGAACCAGGTACACACACATTGACCCCTAATCCCTGTATCTGTTGTAAATAAATAATAGTATTACAAAAATAGAATGTCTCGAATCTTGTCTCATCTCTAGAGTAATGACGTCAACCTTCTAGAGTTTTTCACCCTCCGCTTTGTAAGTTATTATAAGCACGTTAGAGTGCGTTCAAAGACAGCTTTATTTAGGACATCGCAGCGAATACGAAGATAAATATGAAAAAAAAATCTATAAGCTATAAGGTGTCCCTAAACTGTAATCGTGTGAAAGTGAGCATATTTAATTTTGCCTTTACGAGTACAAGTAAGGTTATTTAGACGCAAGCGGGATTTATTTTACCAACAGGCGAAACAATAGATTGATGCGTTCCAATAACCATAGGATTCGTTGTGTGTGTTTCTGTGCATAACATGATACGTTCATAGTGTGACCCTGTTTAAGTAGGTCGAGACATTAAAACGGTTAATTTGTGGAAGGATGTTTTCCTGGTGGCAAGCTCATTCTAAGTGTATAGCGTTATTTATGCCGACGTTGAATATGTTTGTTTTTATATAAATTTGTATTTAAATTAAATAAATCGTCGGTACGTATATGATAAAATATAATTTATCTTTTTCTTCAATACATGTCGTTTTTTATTATACGCTAAATTGCACATTCTCGATTAAGGGTTAGATCTTTATAAAGTAAGTTATATACTTTAGTTTCATTAATATATTTTTAACCAAGTTTTACTCGCGACCACGTTAACGTAAATTTTACCTATCGCTCGGGAACAGAACAATTTTCTTGATGAAAAGTACCGTATATTCTTTATACGTTTAAGAAAACGTGTATGAAAACAATTCATGATGATTGGTTAAGTAGTTAATGCATCAAAGCATAACAATTCACATGCACACTTATAATAGTAAATCAAATAATTAAAAAAGAACCCGTTCTCTAAATATGAATGAATATATTCATATAAAACCTGAACATGCACAAAGACGCGTGCTGTAAACAAAAGAGATGCGTATTAAGACCGCGGGCAGAGTCAGGGTCGGACGTTGCCTCTGTTCTGTGTTTTACCTACAAGAATACAGTAAAAGATGTTATGTAAACTATCGTCCTAGGTGAACAAGCTATGCTATTAGAAGCGATTTGTTGTTTAGCAGTGGGCCCCGCGGACGTTATCCAGCCCTGATAACAGAAAAAAACCTTTGCAAATTATATACCTAAACTTTACTTATGAATTCACTTTATCTACTGGTGAAAACCGCATGAAATTCAATTTAGTAGTTTTTGAGTTTATCGCGAACAAACTGCCAGACAGACGCGGCGGAGGACTTTGTTTTATAATATGTAGTAATATAAAAAAAAACAATTAATAACAGTAACGAATAATGTTTATTTATTATGAGTTATTGTTGATATTTTTTAAAATACTTCCACAGAAATTAAATTAACGTGTATTTTGAAAAATACGTTGATGCAGCACAACAATACATACCAAGCATACAATACCTCAATATCTCTTATAAGTATTTTGTATAAGATAATTTTTCTAAACTATTTCAGATCGATAATGGAAACCAATAAAACCCTTCCACTTTCATGTGTAAGAGTGTGTGCGTGCACGTGTGTGGAGGTGATATATGTAATGTCGTTGCAGTGATGTAGGATTTTGTGTCACTGTATCGCACGAGCAAGGTACTCAAGGGCTCCACGCCGAGGGAACGGACCTAGGCTTGAATCGCTGCCGAGGAGGGCCTAATCTGGTGTACGGAATCGAAATTTACCCCAAGACCACGGCGGCGTGATCTGTGGCTATGCGGGCGTGGGCGTGAACACGCTCTGTTTGAAGAGACATGCTGGTACTGACCGTTCGCTGCCGTTATATCATCGGGAGGATCGGTAAAATATTTCGCGGACGTCTATTGTAATACAAGGCGTTTGGTAAGGTCTCATAACTTGCGGCGGATACCTCTAACCAAAGTTTCATCGCGATGGATTGAATAATATAGCAACGGGGAACAAATAAATACGCATGCACTTTTATGTTACTGGTTGTACACTGGTCGGAATTCGACTATAGTAAATCGTACAAAGTTTTATCAACAAGCGTTGACAAATACATAATATTATCTGTATTTAATTCTGATTCTTTAAAATCTAAATAGCAGAAACTGTATTGAATATTGTAGAGTGAATGCGTAAGAAGCATAAAGTATGATGTATAGACTTATAAATAATGACTTGTTGGTGTTAAGGAAAAAAACAAGCAATTTCCAGAATGTTTTACTGATAACACTGAAGCTCCTTAATAGCTACTAAACAAAACCAATATAAAGAGAATCAGGGCTGACACACAGACGAGAAAACGATACAAAACTGTTTATTTTCACCTATTTATATTAAAGAGTTAATACCAACATTTAAATTGTCATCCAATTGTACTCGCCTTAAATGTTTCAAATTTGTATGCATTGTTTGTTATCACGTTTAGAATTATACGTAACATGTTTAAATGTCGCCTCGTTACGGACATAAAAGTATCTCCCAGTAATAACCATGAAAGCGTGATTTTACTGCCATATAAAATTACTTTGTACCGACCTTTTGAAGTTTAAGTCTACATTATTACTAAAGGGATATTTTTATTTCACGACTAGACTTTATGAATATGCCATACTCATCATGAATAACTCGCCGTTCATACTGTGTCTATTCTGGGGGCTATTTAGATTAGGATATTATTCTAAATCATTCTATACACGCCGTATGCGACAGTATAAAAACACACCAGGTGTAAATCGCGTAATCCTGTGAAGTTGTAAAGGCCTGTTAGGATAATAGCGTAGTCAATTCGAAAAAAAATAGTCGAGGCAGTCGTAACTACTATCGACAGAAGTGAAAAGTTAAAACAAGGGAATTCAAACTGTGTTCTCTTTTTGATTTTTAAATCATTTAAATTTCATAATTTATACATTGAAATTATTATCATTAGTCTCTCTTTCACATCTATTTGCACTCTGAATAATCATTATTACTTTTTATACAGTTTATTAATTCATCAAACATATGATGGACTGGACAATCTCAATACAAAATATAAATATTAGATGCACACAGGCTCTTATACTATGCGTCACTAGACTGACGCAAGCCGCGCAAGCGCAATACAGTTGAACGTTTACTAGCAAATCATGACGCGAAATTATAAATTTAAATCCTACCAAAAAATTACCGCTCAACGCGCTTAAAAAAGTTTTCACTTCACAAAGGTGTAAATCTTTGGATGCGACATATACGTCACATATTAAGGCACACGGGTGTGTCTTACCAACGTATACATGTATGTTTAGTCTAGATCAGTGGTCGGCAAACTGCGGCTCGCGGACCGCATACGGCTCTTTGACTCCTTAGTTGAGGCTCTTCCATAAAGTGCAGACACGGAATATTTTCTATAAACCTGCCTTATAAGAGACGAGTAAACATTTTTGAAACGTAAGCCTACATAAAAAAGGCACATGTTTAGAAAGCAAAAATAGCACGGTTAGTCGCTCGTAAAAAAGAAATATTGAGCAAAGACAAGCTCGAGAGTGTATTTTTAATCGTACTTATTTAGATAAAAATGTAAATTTCAAAGCAAATCTTAAGTTAAAAAAGTCTCTTGGAATAATTTTCAAATTTATAATGTTTATATTTGGCTCAATACAAATCCGCGGTATTTACAAACAAAGCAACAGCACAAGCAGAGGTTCGGCTACTTTTGCACTCTTAAGCTGGTTGCCCGGTAGTCCGGTGAAGCTGTAAAGATCTTGCCAGGTCAATAGCGTAGTCAGTTCGGAAAAAAAAGCTGGTTGTCATTCGGCTATGTGTGTCTTAAACACTCTGTCCGAAGTTTAATCAAGCTGTTAAAGCCCATCAGGACAACAGCGTTGCTGAGTTCGAAAAGAAAAAGTGCAGATCCTTCTCACTGAGATCATCTGATTGTTCAGATCGCTTACGGACATTCGTCATACTTGACCAAGCAAAACGATGATAAAGAGGAAAGTCACGCTATATTATGTCATTTTTTCCGACGACATATCTTTTAAAAATCTCCTTATATTTAAACTAGCGGGCCCGGCAGACGTTGTCCCGCCCTGATAACAAATTACATACCAAAACCTTCCTCGTGAATCACTTTATCCACTGGTGAAAAGCGCATGTCAATCCGTTCAGTAGTTTTTGAGTTTATCGCGAACAGACAGACAGACAGACGCGGTACGGGACTTTGTTTTATACTATGTAGTGTAATGATATATTTAATTCGAACTATCTGGTCGATTTTTATTTCACAATAGTAGTAATTAAAACATCGGTTCCGGATATCCGAGCGTTAGATTACAAAAAAAAAACAAAAGTTCTCACTGTTCTACAGATATTAATTCTCAGAGTATGTGTAAAGTAAACAAAGGAACGCTGAATTGTCGTATATTCTGTGCTCCGGCACTCATACGAGAATATGGATTTAGTACAAAAACTAAAGAATTTCATGGCTACTCATGTTTACAATACTGTTCGTATATACAGACCATTCAAAGAAATTTTCTTTATTGCGGAACCTACTTGTTTTCAACTGTTTAAACACTTTTATATAAGACAACACTGAATAGATGATATATCTTAATAAACAATTTAAAAAAAAAAGACAGACACCTAATAACTAGGCCTTGAATTCTGAATATTCTATGTTTTACATAAATATCATTTATCATCCTTAATATGTTCCAGTGTTTCCGACATATAACAGTGTAGCGTGTATGTAAGTGACAAGCTTAGATTTTGGCGACGCTCGCATAATTCAGTACACAATATGAAATACAGCAAATATAACTTGTGCTTTGTATTCCGCTCCAGCTAGAACTTGAAATACATATAAACTTTTACTAATGGGCCTCCCTTTCTGGAAAATTTCAAGATGCAGTTCTCCGGGTAGTGGGTACCTTATAGTCTAGATATGTATAATTGATCAGTGAGCGTATTTGGTGTGTCAAACTCGAAATTGGTATCTTTATATCAATCTGAAGTCACATATATTAGTTCATAGTTATAATTCGAGAGATTTTTTCACGAATAGTCAAGTAAGCCTAAAAAATTATTAGCCCTCCTTCGGTGAACCGACATGTTCGTCTTAAAATATTTTAGCAGAATCATTTTGGCCTCTGAAATACAGGAATACTTAGTTTATAAACCACCGCATATAATTTAATACAAATCTAAATTACAACATGAATATTTAGCATGATAAAGTGCTGTTCACAACTTCATTTATCTATACTTAATACTTAATAATATAATAAAAAGACGCGTGGCACTCGGAGACTGCCGCGGTAAAGCTATTACATAGCATTTTCTTTTAAAATTTGAACAAAAATAACGATATTAAGAGTTTGATCATCGAATTTCGCGCAATGTACATTTATATAGATATAATATCATATATACTTTCTCTGCGCGACGTTAATGTGTATTACCTATACATAAAAAATAAAAAAATAAAATAAAAAAAAAAACAAAGGTACTAAATAGTACACGTGCTTGGTTTAATGGTTTCTGTTATATACATAGTGAAGAATGAATTTACACATATAAATATATACATACATATTGAGAATGTAAATTGAGAATTTAAACTATATGTGTGTGTGTGTGTGTATATATAAAAGAGGGCTACTTTTAATATCGCTTATTTTAATATCAAAAATTTTGGTTATCTTTATAGCAGTATTATATATAAATTAACAAAACAAAAAATAATACTGCATTTGTGATAATAATAATAAAATGAATGTATATAGAGTACTAACTCATTTTCTTTCACTATTTTTTCGTGACTTTCTTCATTAATAAATGCACTTTGTTTATTCATATTTAAAACACTTTGTACACAAATTATACGAGTACAGATATTCACTGTTGTACATAGATGATAAATACCTATACACCTATATACTTTCTCACAAACAGCTGATTACGGTAGTTTTCCAATACAACCAATGCCACCTAAAGGCGGGTTGCTGAACTAAAGAGACAAGCGTGATATTTCAAAAAGTCATTAAAAGTTCTGGTATTTATCGATAGATGAAAAAACTAAAAAGTATCACCGCTGTGCCGGTCGGAGTGGGGTGTGTTAGGTTTTTTTCGTTACGGAATTTCTGGATTCGGTCCCCACGCTCAAGGCCCGCGATAAAAGCTATGCAATAGCTTAAAATATTATAAAGAAGTAAAGTTTGTGACGTTGTGAGTTTGTGACGTTGTGACGTTGTGGCGTTGTAAGGGGTAATCTCAGGAACTACTGGCCCGATTTGAATAATTCTTTCAGTGTTATATAGCTCATTCATCGAGAATGGTTATAGGCTATATATCATCACGCTAAGGCCAGTAGGAGCGGAGCACAGATGAAAAATGTTTCAAAATCGAGATGTTTTTTTTTTGAGAGCTTCTGCTGTGTGTCAGCATTAGCCCAGAGAACTATTACTACGCGGACGAAGTCGCGGGCAGGGGCTATAATCTATATACTAATATTATAAAGAGGTAAAGTTTGTGACGTTGTAGGGGGTAATCTCAGGAACTACTAAACCAATTTCTTTTACCAATATAAAGCCACGTTATTTGTGAGTGTCATAGGCTATATATCATCACGCTAAGGGCAATATGAGCGGAGCTACAATGAAAAATGTTTTAAAATCGGGGCTTTTTTTCTTTTGAGAGATTCCGCTGCGTCTTAGCCCAAAATAACTATTCCACGCGTGCGAAGTCGCGGACAGAAGCTATTAACTAATTATATTATCTACAATCTATACTAATATTATACAGAGGTAAAGTTTGGGAGGTTGTAGGGGGTAATATCTGGGGAGTCGGAGAAAAATGGTCGAACGAAAACGTTTCTTACGAACGCTGCCTTTATTATGAGATATATATTATTGACTTCTAGAGAAAAGTTGTAACTTGATAATGCCTATTACCGCCCAACGAAGTGGGCACGGGTCGGCTAGTTTAAGTTATAAGATGAAATAGTATAAGACGTTACTGAATGATCTGCTGCACGTCAAAAGCAACGTTAGTCAGTGAGTAGCGAGCACCGAGTTTTATTTTCAGATACGATCCATGTGCATTATAATTTAAGCATATGTTTGGATAACAGGGATATTTGTAAATATTTAGTAGGTGTGAGTGTCATTAGAGTGTTGTGACGGAGAAAGATCTGTTAGAATTTCAAATCTTTGATCGAAGAAAAACAGTTTATAGACGCAGAAGGAATCGGCGACCTCTCATTTCGGGTGCCACTCGAGTTCGTTAAACCGCCGGAGTAAATAAGCTTTTAAATATTCATTGGGAGCACAGTATATAAATTATATGAAACCTTAGATTCAATGAATATTCTATTATTATTATTATTATTTATTACATAGTATAAAACAAAGTCCCGTACCGCGTCTGTCTGTTCGCGATAAACTCAAAAACTACTGATCAGATTTTCATGCGGTTTTCACCAGTAGATAAAGTGATTCATGAGGAAGGTGTTGGTATATAATTTGTCATGGATTTTTTTATAACCAGGGCGGGACAACGTCTGCCGGGCCCAGTAGTAGTATTATAAATGAGAAAATTTGTAAGGATGGATGGATGTTTGTTGCTTCACTCAGAAGGTACTGAACCGATTTTGTTAAAACTATACAGTATACATTAAAATTACATATACTATTTAAATTAGACAAAATATAACGATAAGTTTCAAGTGAGTTGGAACAAACCCTGACATTGGAGAGATATCTCAGTGTGCGGCTGCATAAACCCTAAAAGTTGCGTGAAGATAATCAATCAATGTCATCATTTATGAACATACCGACGGGGAGTCGCAAGTGCGTTGCCAGCCTTGGGAGAAGGGAAGGGGAGGGAGGTGGTCCCCCGGCGCTCTCACTGACCGAACGAAACGCAACAATGCAAGCACTGTTACTTCGCGTCGGTTTTCTATGGGTAGGGTGATAGTACCCCGGGCGAGCCGACCCATTCATGTTGAAACCAGTAACAGCTTCAGCGTAGCTCTACCACCTACAAAACCACCTTTATTCAGAAACAATGTACTTTGCCCGAAGGATAGATGAAAGTTAGCTTAACGCGAGCGAAGCCGCAAGCAAAAACTAGTTCTAAATATAAGCATAATATCGAACCGCGTAATGTTGATTTAAGTCGTCAGAGGACACCCGACGTCGGATTACTTGACTGCGATTTCAACTCGAGGGTTTTTCATAAGATTGGATTCTTTTTTATTGCTTTCTGGAGGGACTGGAAGGGTATTCGTTCATTTGAATCTCGAGTGAAAGTTATATATGTGTTATGTGTGTCTTATTTCCACATTCAATAGTACTTTTCAATAGGGGAATAATATATAAGTTTTTCTGTTTTTACATTTAGATTTTATTTTATAGGGCGTTATGGATACAGAAAACAGTATTATTTTTGTATCGTACATTAGAAAATACATTTGATTATAAACAAACTAACTAAAAGCGTGGTTTTCGAAGGAACTCGCGAAGCTGTTGTGTTTGGTAAGTCGAAAAATATTACGCGACATTTATTTTCTATACATATAATAAGAATGTAGTAAGCCTAACGTGTGTGTACATTTTGGATTTTTGTAAAAAAAATGTTGCAGTTTTCTAGGAATAAGTAATAAAATATATTTAAATCATTTTTAGAAATGTCTGTTTGTCTGTTTGTTTGAACACGCATAACTTAGATAGTACTTAGATTCAATACATTCAGATGACTTTATTAGTCACTGTTTTTTACATTAGTTTCCACGCGGACGGAGTTGCGGGCACAGGTAGTTTGAAATAAAGTAGGAACAAATCTCACATCCATAATTTTGAAGCAACACGACTATTAGGTGTGTGACAAAAAATATAGTAGATTTATCTTTCTATGATAAAGATAACATTGACTTCTAAAATACAGTTCGCGTCAATCTTTCTGGCCGCTCTGAATATAGCTGTAAGTCCGAGCTTGCGCATAATGTAGTCAAGATTTTATTATAAAACAAAGTTAAAATATTATTATCTATATATATATAAATTTCTTCTGTACGTGTGTATGTTGTCACTGAACTCCTTCTAAACGGCTGGACCGATTTTGATGAAATTTAGTGTGCGTGTTCCAGTGGATTCGAGAATGGTTTAGATTCACAATTGGACCCGGTAGGTAGCACTGCGTTTGACTTTTAAGGCAGGACAACGTCCGCCGGGCCCGTTAGTAGGAATATAAAATTGGCATTTATTTATCTTTAAGTTCTCTCGATGTTAGAATTATAACATAATACGTATTGTTCTGCGCAACTATATGCAGAACGGTCAAAAAGTTTCGCGAGTACTGTACTTCGCTAAATATCTAACAGACTATAGACAGTATATGTGTAGTTTGTAGTACTTAAAAAAATATAGATAACAAATTTACAGCATAATTATTTATATATAAAAATCTTATTATTCCTAGTGATTATTTTATATGTAGCTAATAATCGCGATCTTGCTGCCTTGTACTCCGCAAGAGCAAACAAGGACCATTAAGAAGAAAAACTAAAACGAATGGTCGAATTTTAATAAATAGTTTTTGCGTGATGCGCACACAATGGCAGACTTCATGTCATTTTATTTAGCTACCATATCGATTATCATTAGAATTTGTTTCGCACATCCTAATGAATATATTTAAATATAGAATACCATGCTTTTTAAAACTTTACTTTTGGCAACCAATCTTCTAGATTTTTACTGCCAATTTCGAGTAAATAATAATATAATATAAAGATAATAAATATTAAGAGTGTCTCGTGATAATTTTCATGTTCTGACAAGATGGTTAGAACTGTCTAGCGAATTTTTATGGCATCTCCGAATTATACTGCGCAAAATGCCGCTAACATTACAAAATATAGAGTCAAATAACACAAGGTTATGAATAAAATAACGTAAAATAAAGTCACCACACACACTAAGTTCACGCCAAAAACTCCAATTATATACTTTTACCTTATATTTTCATTTAACACACATATAAGGAGAGATATATAAGGAGATTAAAAGTAACTCAACGATACTGAGAAAAGGTAAGAAATACACGGAAGGAAAACGTGTGAAAAGGTCTCCTCGGCAAGGTCAACACCAAGCGACATGTCCTGTTAATTGGATTTGGCCGGAGAATTAATTTATGTCTTAAGAATTCTTTCTCGGTCTTGCAAGCGGTTTAATTGGTGACTGTCTACCTTTAATTCTGTTTTTTTTAGAGGAAATTATCATATTACCCATCAAGAGGCGACCACGATAATTAAACGAGTCAAATCAAAAATACTTTATTCAATTTAGGCTCTAAGAAGGCACTTATGAACGTCAAAACTACCACCGGTTCGGAAAACAACCCAGTCATCGAGAAGAACCGGCAAGAAACTCGATCTGGTTTATCTTTTTAACAGATATATATAATATTTAGAATATATTAGGTACATGTCACAAACGTTTTTAATGGATGCACAGAGATGAGTCAATTCCAGACATCACCATCGTTTTAGTAAGTCTAAAATATGGGACAACCAGTTTGTCACAGTTTCTAGTATTTAGATTTAGAGTAATATACAATTAAAACACTTTTAGGTAATTTATTGTGTATACCCTAAAAAAATCCGGAACTGGCCACTTACAAAAAGAATACTTAAAGAATAATATACGAGGACACCTGCTTTCAAAAATCAAGAATCCTTACGCAGTCAACAATTTTCAATACCAGAAGAGGCTTTTGAAGAATATAAAAGGCATGTTTCCGAAGTCAGCACTGAGAAGTAGTATAAATGTAATCAAAATTTCTTTGATTACATTTATACTATGTAATATTATAAATGAATGAAAGAGAAAAAAAGCATTGAATCTAAGGTAAGAATTTTTTGATTTTGTGAAGAATAATAAATATATAGTACTCTGAAAATCATTCCCTCACTATGTCCCAAACTCCAGATTAAAACATTGTCTAAAGTTTTTATCGAAAATTTCTTAAAAAATCTGTTTCCAACTATGACTTGTCTATTGTAAATACAACAACTTTTTAAAATTTCTCTGAGTTTAGGATCATAAGTCATGAACAAGTTGTCTAATGTTGACTTAACATGTGTCCCATGAAAAATTATCATTCCCTCACATCATTACCAACAGTCAATAAGTAGATATATTCCTGAGGACTTTAGTAATAGTCTCATTAGTTTTTGATAGTTGGTAGTACGGTCACTTGTTTGAATAGGCAAATTGACTTCAAGCTTGTTAAAGTACTTGTTGGAAGAAGATGTCATTGTAATTTTTTAAAGATTACATTTTAAACAATCATTCCATCACAGTGAAGAATAAAAAAGGTAATTGTAATATTTGAATTTTGATGACGTAGTAAAGTATGTTTTTAAAGGTAGAAAGCGTAGAGAAAAGTTAGATGGTTACAAAAGGTTATGTTGCGAGATTTTTTAGGTTATGGTTTATTTTGTCATTCCCTCACCGTCATTCCCTCACATTTGATTATTTTCAGTGTTCATAAATTCATTCAAAACTCATTTATTCTGGGGACCACGATATTTTTCACTTCTAATAACATGAGTTCTACAAATTTAAGAGAAAACGAAGATGAATTTATTTAATTATTTTTCATTAATTTATTGATAGGTAATTTCGGGATTTCATGAGAATTACCCATATGCACTACTCATAAAAACTTTTACTTTTGATAACAATACTGCTGGTTAGCTGGAAGAGAATGCCTTGTAGCATTAAGCTCGCCAGTGCAGAAACTAAATAGTGCAATAAAGGATTCATTCATTTTTGACCAGTGATAGTATTTTAAAGTGAAACTTTTTTACATCGCCTCAAATTTTTTGTCCATCTATCGCATGTCGCATTATACCCGGCGCGCGGCTGCGGAGTGGGGTAAAGTGAAAGGCAGAGCAGCCAAGGCCATTATGGCGGCACCCATGGGTCAATTCAAAATGATTCCATGATTGAAATAAATATTGTGCTCAATTTTTAACATGCGTCTATCATCTGAATGGTTGTATATATTATGTATTACTTATTCCAATACGTAGACTGAAATTAAAATGATTAGTTGGATATCTTGTCTGCTATTCATTTCCCATTATCATTCCCATTATCCAATTATTAAGTTAAGATTGAAAATGCAATTTTAATAACATAAATCGAATAATTTTCCGAAAATTTTCAGTTAAATGCCAACGATACGAATAAAAGTTTCACTTGCATCGTAGTTTCATAAAATTACACAATTTATTTTTCTTATTCATTCCGAAAACTTTTAGTACGCTCCAAGTGCATCAATTGACCATAATTTATTTCTCAGATCGTGACCAAAAAAATATTAAAATCTAAAATTAAATACCGTGGTTAAGTCTGAATTTGAGGTGTTTTTCCATGACGGTAGGCTCGACGAGGGCGGATATCTCGTGAAGGGCGAGGGCGGCTGCAGCACGACATCTCGCGTCAGGACAGGACACTTCATAAGCGCCGTTGAAAATTTCAAACTCCACGTACGCTTTCATACACTGTAACAAATATGTTTTATTATTACCTTTTGATAAACTATAAATGCCCCATGTAACTAAAGTATTTAATTGGATAAGGATTGATACTATATTGATCAAAGTAGCGTCGCAAATAACAGATATTTTTTTTAATAATATGTATAATTGCTATGGGTTATTCTTAGGAGCTAGAAATATCACCGTGTACATTGTTATAGGCATTTTTAAGATATACAAATCTGTAGTAAGTTATTTGTTGTATCACATATGGTTCAGCTGGCGTTATCAGTGAAAGTATTCAAAAAATGCCTCTTAGAATACGTAGACTTTCTTCTGTGTTGTATAAATATAATACACAGGTATTATGTTATGTTATGTTGTAATACGTATATTCACATTTTCCGGAACAAATGTCTAAACGATAGTGGAAACTCCGAAGTCACTGCGTAGTTTAGAACAGCTAAGGGAACACACAGATAGACACCAAAAGGGACTTAATAAATCGGTTCCAATTTCACGAAAATACGTAGATACGAAGTGGGTCGAAAATCAAATAAACGATTTTTCACCCCCTTAGCGGGTTGAATATTTTCTTCAAATTTATATGGGACCACCTCTGAATATAACCAATTTAAATAAAAAAAAGAATTATTAAAATCGGTTCATAATTAACGGAGATATCGATTAACATACATTTAAAAAAAATACATAAAACCGAACGTAGTAACCTTCCCCCTCCTTTTTCGAAGTCGGTTAATAATAATGATGATATTTAAATTTTCTAGATTGCTATAAAACGTCATCTATTGAACGTAAAAGTAATACAGGATGCACCATATTATTAAATTTAGTGTATCTGTAATGAAGTGGGCGGATATTTACTGGTTATAAATAAAAAAATTATCTCATTCGCCCATGCACGATAATTGCAATTTAATTCACTTCAACACCTACTTCTTTTTATGAGTTCTTTCCTCCATTTCGTATAAATATAAAACATACGTATTAGATATATAAACCTTCCAGAAGAAATTCCTTTGACTTCTCTGCTCTTACACTTATATTTAGTACCTAAACCATGTTCAGAAAAGTTTCCCGATATGTTATAATAATTGGCGGGAGATAACGTGAATTAACGTACAGTCTTAAATGATTTAAGCTATTCATTGCTACCTCAATAGTACAGCTTCATATAAATGACTCAAATAGGCTAAGCTATATATTGCTACCTGAATAGTACATCCTCATATAAATGACTCAAATAGGCTAAGCTATATATTGCTACCTGAATAGTACAGCCTCATATAAATGACTCAAATAGGCTAAGCTATATATTGTTACCTGAATAGTACAGCCTCATATAAATGACTCAAATAGGCTAAGCTATTTATTACTAGCTCAATAAGCAAAAGGATACACATTATTGTTTATATGATCTTTCGGTAACTTTTAATCAGCAAAACGTGGAGATTTCATGGGCCAGTGACCAGCAAGATCTCCATCCTATTAAACTATGCTACATTATCTTGTTTTTTTTTTGTTTAAGAGTTAATTACACTTTAATTACTTTGTTAAATGTCAAGAAAAATAAACAGCATTGGTTTTAAGGACGTCTCGGATAATCTGATCAAAATGTCAGTATTTTAAAGTATTAAAGGTCAATTACGTATAGAGTAAATCCTCCTTAACGGTAAATGAATGTGCCGGACGCGGTCTACATTAAGATATATGGTCGCCGAAGCAAACTACAACATATCCAAGTTGATATGGTATATAGCTTGTCTATTATTAGTGTAGACTGAAGCTAAAATCTATAGAGCGTACTCAGCCTAAACTTCGCTAAGTAGATACTCAGCGCAATCTCAGGTTTCGAATTTATAGTCTAATTACGTTTAATTACGCTTTGTTTCAATACTATGTCGAGTCTGTAAAATGTATTTAATTGTAATAAATAAATTGAACCATGTATGTTGAAAGAATATTGAAAAAACGAAAGAAACAACCCAACTGATATATAGACATAACACGATGGTAGGACTATTTCTAATATCTACCTGACTAGTTACTACCCTCAAATCGAAAATGTGTCCCCAAGCATCTTACTGTTGTTTTTTTATACTCCTCTATTTTAACCTCGTTACTACACAGAGTACATTATATAATATATATGTATATAGTATAAAACAAAGTCCCCTACCGCGTCTTTCTGTCTGTCTTTTCGCGATAAACTCAAAAACTACTGAATGGATTTTCAAGCGGTTTCACCAGTGGATAAAGCGATTCACGAGGAACGTTTTGGTATATAACTTGTCTAGGATTTTATTATAATCAGGGCGGGACAACGTCTGCCGGGCCCGCTAGTAATAGATATTTTATAAATCAACACCTCTATTGATATGGGTTAGAACTAATATGTGATGTATAAATATATATATATACCCATGTATTTGTAGAGAGCAATACTGCGTAGGTTATATACAAGCTTTTAATTATTTATATTTACAACGAAAACATGTTCATCTAGATCTAAAACTAACAGTGTTTATTATAGAAATAAATGAGCATTTACTTTAAAAGAAAGCGGAGTCATCTTCATGGGTGGGGATCATTCTTACCTGTACTAGGGACACACATAGAAGAACTTTCAGCTTTTATTAAAATACGAAGGTCTGGCACTCACTGGCTCTTGGACCATGACAGAAGTAAAAAGATCGTGATACTATACTAAAATTTTATTTAATGTGATATTGTGATGGAAACGCTAAAACGTATTATTACAAAAAAGTTAAATATGTATTGAATACTTGCTTTAAAAAAGTTTGATTACAAAAAAGTATCTTACCCTTGTCTACAGATGGACATTAACTCAATTTCAATATTCTCTAACATTCGTCAAAGTTGACAATTCGTTTTTTATTATTTCTATTTGCCGGTCAAAGAAGTTTCGTAATAAATTATGAATTTCCTGGGTATAATTACTTCGGAAGAAATAAATAAATTACACAATTTTAGAGATTCACAAGGTAATCATAACTACTACCATATGACACTATTGACATTTGACAATATATTTGACAGTTTATTAATCTGACATTATACTGTTATTCCACCTCACACACTTTGAAGTAATATATTAATCTCATAAATTGTTTATATTAATAATTACATCATTTTCTTTTAACTAAAATGTCACAATAATGATAATTTAAAATAAGTCAATTTTCCTAATGAAGATGTGAACAAAACTATTATTTATGAATTGAAATTGTTTGCAAAATATCTGTGTGTAATGGAATGTTATTGAATGATGAGATTGAATTGAACGAATGCTATTCAGATTCCTGGTATGTTGCAGATTATTGCTTGCACAAAAAAAATAAACCAGATGTTTAACTAGAGACCGCTTGGACACGCTTTTATAACAAAGTATTTTAAACATGACTTCTACTAGATTTTAAACTTTAGACACTGCTTAGTGAAACTCGTGTTATACCCGTGTTCATTTTTGTTTTTGTAATAAGACCGACTAAGTATAAAAAAACTCATGACATTAATTCTGCCCTAAGATTATATAGAATTCAACGCCCTTTGTTTTTTTTTTACACTCCAACGACATAACAAATATGACCACGTACGAGACATAAGAAAAATAAGATACAGAACGAAAATAAATTTTATATTTTCCAAATAAGTCCAAGGAGTATCGTTAAGAATCGCAAACGTCCTTCGCATTGAAAGGTCGCAAAAGGTCATGTCGTAGGTAGTCGACCTTAGAAAATTATATTTTATTATTCTACCTGATGTTATCTCTATGGGAGGATACAGAATAATCGATGCCGTTATACCGTCATGACCGTTCCTGAACTTAGGACGGCCTTTAAAATATATTAATAAACATCTTAATATTGTCATCTATTTAAATAGTTGTTCCCGCGACTTCGTCCGCGTGGAATAGTTAGTTACTTTGGGTTGACGCTAACACGCAGCGAAAGCTCTCAAAAAGGAAAAAAAACGATTTTGAAACATTCTTCATTGGTGCTCCGCTCAGTTTGGTCTTAGCGTGATGGTATATAGGCTATATCCTCCCGCTATAAATAAGCTATCTAACACTGAAAGAATTTTTCAAATAAGACCTGTAGTTCCTGAGAATAGCGCGTTCAACCAAACAAACAAACAGACCCTCCAGCTTTATAAAATTAGTATAGATTAGTGAAAATCTTAATATTATTTTATATATATTCCACAATAACATAACTCAGTCATCATTATCCCAATAAGTAAGAAACCCACTGCAATAGGTATCTTCCCGAAGGAAGGTGTGGCCATAATCACTACGCCAGCTCACGGCGTGTTGGTGATTTCAAACTGTGAGAAATGCACAGTTCTACGTTTTCCCACATACTATGGTACTTACAAGAACATTTCTTAGGTTTAGATTTTCTCACGATGTTTCCCTTCACCCTCAACCGATATTGTTACCAATTGATATTAATAAATGTACGGGAATTCCGAAAAAATCGTTACTACTCGCCGAGGTTCGAATCTGCAGACACCGGGTTGACATTCCACCAGCCAAACCACTAGATCATCACGACTATTCGCATTTCATATATTGCACCAAACTTTGTACAACATTTTTTTAAATGTGATAAATCTGACTGACATGTTTTTTTTTTCAACTGACTAACGCTTCACCTGGCATATTGGGCGAACGCTTAAGGCACTCCATCTTATGACAACAAGCTCAAGGGAGCCTAAGTGGTCGTACCTCAGCTAAAGTTGTTGCCTAGATTGCAAGCGACTTTTGAATCTGACTAAGCCAAACTAAACTAGTCCTAGATATATATTTGAGAAACACGTAAGCATCCCGAAGTGCGAGTTGAAAATTCTCGGAAATATATAGAAAATTTTCTTGGAAATCGTTCAAACTTTCTGAGAATTTTCGTGTCTCATATGAAGGAAAACATATGGATCGGATATTATTATATGGTATCATAGGCTATTATTATACAATTAGTCTGAGCTAATAACAAAAAAACAGGGGGTATCGTAAAGAAACACTATAGAAGACAAACTTTTGTATTACAGGGAAACATTTTAATTATAAAAAATACAACAAAAAGCCAATGTTACGCGGAGTTACCAGGCAATCACCCATCCAAGTATTGACCGCGCCAGACGTTGCTTAACTTCGGTGATCGGACGGGAACCGGTGTTTTGAACACTCTACCCAACACAGTGTTTACCCTCACCACTTTTCGTTACACAAAAAGGTTGCCGATCAGAATTTCATAGCCCTTCCATAAGAAGTTTCACTTTAAAAATATTTGAATATCCATTTTGTCACTACTATTTTATACATGGTGCCCATGCCCCTAACGGGTTTACTGTGTAATAACAGTTTTCGTCTAATAAAACAATTTTAGGACTGCTGATAAAAACGAAAACTAAAAACAATGGAATAACTGTGTTTTGAAGTTACACTTCTTTTGGCGCGTTAGGGAAAAATGATGAGAGTAAATTTTTACGATGCGCACGCACACCGTCACGAAAAACCGACACCCTGAAGTTATTACGATGCGTGCGCACACCGTCACAAAAAACGGATACCCTGAAGTTATTACGATGCGTGCGCACATCGTCACGAAAAACCGACACCCTGAAGTTATTACGATGCGCGCGCACACCGTCACGAAAAACCAACACCCTGAAGTTAGCTATAGTCAACATTTTTTTTCTATGTATTTGTTGTTTGTATTTCTTTGTATTAAAACTTTCAATGTATTAAATACTTTTTTTCTATTGTTAGTGTCGTTTTTTCTACAAAAGTAGAATAAGGCGAAAGATAACATTTTTGAAAAGATTTTTATCTTGTTACGCCAAAGAAGTATAACTTCTAACGCGTGTACATAAGGACACACACACACTTTTTTTTTAAATCAATTATGGCCTTAATAATTTAAATTTCATAATTTGTAAATTGAAATTGTTAACATTAGTCCGGTTTTCACATCTATTGACACTCCAAGCAATAGTCATATACACTTTTATACAGTTTATTAATTCATGAAATATATGATGGAAACTAGACTGATATTTCTTAATGTCAAACCGCTCGACCATCACGACTTCTTATAAAAACCGTCGTTTCTTAAAACTGAATTAATCTTATATGAAATTAATATGTCCTGGTATTTTTTTTAGATAAGGTCCCAGTATCTAAGATTAAATTTAAAAAATGTTCGATTTCAATCCAGTACATTTAAGTGATGCGCGTGAAATGGCACACCTTTATCATTTTACTTATGTAGACTGTTATTTCGAATTAGACATACTGCCAAGGTGCAAAATTTCATCGAAACCAGTTGAAAAATGTTTTTTTCTTGCCATTCCTAATAGTGATATTGATTTTTTTTATAACTAATCAATTGCATAATGACATATATACTACTTCCCGTGTACAAAAAATCATTAAAATCAGTCAATCATTTTTACATTTACATCCTAGTCTACAAACGGACAGTCATATAAAAAGATTCAATTGTCAAATTCGAGTTCAGAGGCTTCTAAAATACAATCAAACAGGGAGTTTGAAAAGAGATATACAAATACAACTACACATTTGTTTTTATACATTGGCGAATGCAAAAACATAATAAAATTCATAGTCATTACATCTAAGCATAATTATCTCGTTGCTGCAACATATAATAGACTTTAGTATTCATTTTGCATTTGAATAAATTAAACATAATTAAAGTTAATTACAGTGTTGGTCTATTACTGATATCATATCATGTCCTGGATAAAATGTATCATTTAATTATAGGTCTTGGATATGAAGATTAAACTTTGTAAATAATACAATCATTACAGTACAGTAAGCAAAAAGTTGGCAGCAACTATTGTAAAGAATCAACATTTATATGAATCTAGCTGACCCGGTCACGCGTTTCTATGGCTCAGTGATTAGATGTTGAATTAAAAATATGAAAAAGTATTGGGTATTACGGAGCAAGGAAAAAGCGAGGTTACGTAGTAAATAGATTAATAGAATACGTGCACCATACGATAAACTGGAGCTGAAAAAGAGATTCAAAATTAAAACGTGGCGCCATCTATTAGCTATAACAGTCGATCCTACACTTTTCAGTCAACAAACTAATTTAAAGCGCCATCTGTTCGAGACTGATGAAACTTACAATTAATAAAAATAAACAACATTTACGATTATTTAATTTGTAATTGAGGCCATTAATCGATATATAAATTATCCCATCTCTCAAGTTGGACCGAATTATACATAAATGCCCACGTTTCATCCACGTTTCATGAAGATCGGTTGAGTTGTTTCGGAGTTCATCGTGGTCAAAAATCGTGACACAGGATTTTTATATATTTAGATGGCGCCTCTATTTACTTTCAAGGAATTGATTTTGATATTTAATAGCGAACTAGCTGCCCGTTCCGGCTTCGCATGACAGTACTATCTAAGAAAATAAAACCGATTTTTTTTTTTTTTTATATCATAGGAGGCAAACGAACAGGTGGGTCACCTGATGTAAGTGATCACCACCGTCCATAGACACTTGCAACACCAGGGGAGGCGCAAGTGCGTTGCCAGCCAGTGTAGGGAGGGGGGGAGGAAGGGTAGGGGAAAGTGGAAGGGGAGGGGAGTCACTGACCGAACGAAACGCAACAATGCAAGCACTGTTACTTCACGTCGGTTTTCTGTGAGAGGGTGGTACTACCCCGGGCGAGCCGACCCATTTATGCTGAAACCAGTAATAGTTTCAGCGTGGCTCTACCACCTACAAAACTTTCCTTATTACGAACACGTGATGAAATTAAATGACAACTGAATGCCGATCTGTCAATATTTTTGAACATTTCCCTATTCTGTTCTGTGTCACTCACTCACTTTTTTAAATTGAGATTTGTGACCCAAAACTTTTCACTCTCCCGATCGATTTTTCCAACCGGTTTCTTTCTCACTAACTTTGCCCTGACGATTATAAACACAATTAAAAAACGAATTAACAATATAAGTTAAGCCGTTCTGAAGTTATGCGCTAACAACATACATTCAGAAATTGATTATTTACATAGATTAGAGGACGCATTAATCTTGTACGTATCGCAATACTCAAACACACTTAAACAACATCTTATCTGGGCCCGCGTCTTGACCGCATCAATTACAAGATCATTGTCAAATTGTTTGTTGTTTTTTTTTATAAATCTTTAAAAAAATTACATACTTCATTTTATATGAGAATCTTCACCATAATATACTACCCAATATATATATTTCTTAGGCTACCAATGTTCTAGAAGATTATTACTGTGATTATTGACTAGGTAATAGGTAATAAATATATTATTAAGAAATTAATATTGTCTGTATAGTTTTATCTGTATATAAGTATAAACAAATATAAATACTCTATGTTGTCTATAACTTCCTGTTCCTCTCAAAAGATGACCTGACTGAAGAAGTGTTGTGGAATATCAGAATTCATGCTCCATAGTATTTTTTCCCATCCAGTTCACTTGTGGCACGATATTACGTAAACCACCATCAATATTACAATATATAGAGTAAAATAACACAATATTTTGAATAAAATATGAAATCCACTACAGGACAAGCTAAGATCCCGCCAAAAACTTAACATACTTAGTTAAAACGACTACATTTTTTAATTCGACTATAATATTTAGCTAGTCGCATTTAAAAAATTTAACTCGTTTTGTCAAGTAAAAGGGGACGCTGAGATTTAAATATAGAAGTAAGAATTATGATACTGTCGATTTTATTCGTAATTTATATTCTAAGCAACTGTACATTTTAATATATTACTCAACATTTAAACGTTTTATGTTAAATAAAGCAACAGAATATACCGTTACTCATTATGTACCGACTTAATTTAATTTTAAACTCGATAACTTGTTTCCATATACAAATAATTTAAGTAACTGTAGGCGTTTATTACACAGTTATCTATTTTCGTCCAGATATTTTCTTTATACTCAATATTATAATTTCTATACTTATAGAAGTATTATTAATAATTCTTTACGAAGTATAAATTTAGAAATAATATACAGCCTGTATAAAAGATCATTTCAAAAACCACTTTTTTTAAATGAAAAATCATTTTATATTTCATAGAATTCACACAAACGACGCACGAAACGACAAACAGTTATGCATGGCTCGGCTTTCATATGACAGGTCCGCGATGAACGCCATCTATTGGATGCAAGCCGAAGTGGCAATTTGCATACAAAATTAACAATTTCGATTTTTTTGCGAGACTAACGCACAGCAACTGATTTATCGGTATACATATAGAGATAGATTAATATAACAGAACTTATAATATAACCAGACCAGAGAACAACACTATTTTTTTTCTTTTTTTCTGCACGCTTGGGTCGCACCTTTTTTGCTGCTTTTAATTTTATTAGTCTTGTTAAAAATGGTTTAACATGTGAGCAACTTTTGTTATTTTACTTAACTATTAAATATTATACGTTTACTACTTTACGTTGCGTTCCGTTACGTTGGTTTACATTATATTATATTACATATTTTCCATAGAGATTGTCTCCTTTGTGGCGGCTTAATTCTTATCTATCATCGCCATTTTTAAGTTGTAATCCACAATGATTAAAAAAAGTTTGATTTAAAAATAGAAGTATGTATATCAGTTAAGTGCTTTTCGTGTTGTAGACGTACAAACATACAGACAAGATACATTTACGTTACATTCAAGACGTGCCTACAAGTTGTATGAACTGTGAGAGGGAGATGTGATGCATGTGTAAGCGTGTATGCGTGCACGTGTGTGGAGGTGATATGTGTAATGTTGTCGCAGTGATGTAAGATTTTGTATCACTGTATCGCGCGAGCAGCGCACTCAAGGGCTCCACGCCGAGGGAACGGACCTAGGCTTGAGCCGCTGCCGAGGGGGGCCTAATCTGGTGTGCGGGAGCGAAATTGACCCCCAGACCACGGCGGCGTGATCTGTGGTTACGCGGGCGTGGGCGTGAACACGCTCTGTTTGGAGAGACAGGCTGGTACTGATCGTTCACTGCCGTTATTTCATCGGGAGGGTCGGTAAAAATATGTCGCGGACGTCTTTTATAATGTGCAGCGTTCGGTACGGGTTCGTATTTTGCGGCGGGTACCACTAACGGACTAGGATGATTCACGGCTTTTACAAAATATCTAATCGTAAGTGATTTTACGTACGCCCACATAGAAGGCATCTCTAGGTCCCTATGGAGATCGACTCTCCGGACGTACCACAGGGCACCGGTCACTTTACGTAAAACGCGGTTTTGAAGAACCTGCAACTTATGAAAATTATCTTTCGACATATGTGCAAAAACAGGACAACTATATGTCATAATAGGACGGATACGTGTCTTATACAAAGTGAGTTTGTGTCTGAGGGACATCTTACTCTTATAACAAAGCAAAGGATGGAGGCGACCCAAGACCATAGCGGCTTTGTTTCGCACTCTATCTATATGTGACTCGAACTTTAATTGTTTATCTAATGTAACACCGAGATATTGAACCTCGCCGGCCCAAGGTATATCGGTTTCGTATAGCCTGATGGGCTGAAGTTTATTAGCGCGTCGCTTTGGATCGAAGAGTATCGAGGCACTCTTATCAGGATTAACTTCTATGCGCCATCGACGAAACCATTCACCGAGTGTGCAAACGGCCTTTTCGATGCGCTTCTTAAGAAAGTCCGACCGCCAGCCGGAAACGTAGATACCTCTATATAAATTAACCCCAATACTATAATAGCAGCTCGAATATATATTCGTGCAGACAAATAATCTTTTTAATCGGTATCGACTTCTAATACATCAACTGCTCCCGACGTTAATACAATGTTATTTATACATCGCGTGTGAATAGAGAAGAGACGAATATAATGACTAGTTCACTGTAAACACTCCATCTATATGCCAGACAATGAAATAAAAACTAGTAATGGTAGTAATAAAGTCTTTAGGTTAAACTTTTTATGACTGACATTGACATCTGGAATCTTGTCTCAACAAAACTCGTAATAGACCTCTTTGTGTTTTAGAAATTAGTTACAAAACGCTTCGTTATTATATATATACTTCGTAATTATAGACGAGACTACTAATATTATAAACTAGTAGCACAAGAAAAGAAGACCACATTTTCTTTTTACCATAACATTAAATGAAATAAAATGGTAACTGGACTGGAACGATTTTTATGAAATTGTAATTTAATATTTGGTAGGTATGAGAATAGGTCGTAAAGTACACTTTATACCTCTAGGTGATTAGGGTGTCCGTATCCAGATTGTTTTTCGAATTTTTTGACAATTTTTATTTTTTGTAGTTTTTTTTATTCGCCATCAAAAAATACCTACAACCCTACATTTTCACCTTCCTAACCGCACCCTCCCATTTTTTATTCGCGATTTTAGTATCTTTGTGTAAACAATACTGAAATAATTCAACGGCTACGTCCGCCTCATCGAAATCCTTGCACATATGTCTAAATCATTTCACAAAATCAACTAGGTATGTGATTGATAAGTCCGATAAGTAAATTTTTTGGTTTCACAATTGGAAACGGTGAGAGGCACTGTAATCGGATTCTAGTTTTTTTTTTAGATTTTTCGAGTTTGCAAATACAATTAGAACAGGTAACCGATTTTACGCAGACGAAGTTGCGCGGGTCAGCTAGTTTTACTATAGACTTTTTTCAAATAATTTATTTCATATAAACTTTTTCCTGACAGTTACAAGCGAACAGAAAAGAATTAACCAAATGGTGCAACTGTTCTTGGTTGAAACGCTTCCATACATTCGACAATTATTGATCTTTATTCATATAGATTTTCTGATTATACGGAACTTTTGCCAGTTCTTCGTAGATTTTTTCTTATTAATCACTATAATAGAGTTGCCAAATATATAAAACAAAATGTTCCGGAAGATATGAAAAGCGTAAGTCATAGCGTAGATTTATAAAAAATACCGAACAGGTAACAACTACTTTAAAATGGTTTTTTAAATGCCAAAGAGGAGTAAGAAGAGTCACTAATTAAATCAGAGTTAGTGACGACCGTCGGACCATTCTATACAAAATGTAGAACAATCAAGCGCAGTATGTCAGGGTTTAACTTATCCATTGTTTTGATGTCTCATGAAGGAGCTAGAGTTAATTGGTTTTTGTTAGTTTGTAATGTAGCTGAAAGTAAAACCTAGTAATTACATGAGAAAAAATCCGCCACATAAAAACTGCACAGTATTGCAACAGGATGTTGATATTTTAATGTTGATGTTTTGTAATAACAAAACAACATCCATTCAAATATTCCTAGCACCTAAGTGTTACACCTACCTATAGCTTCGTACATGAGCCACGTGTAGCTGCTTGAATCTAATGAATATAATAAACTTCAAACATAAAATGCAATAAAAATCAATTTGTTCGGGATATTCTCTGAACTGACTGAACTTATTTCAAACAAACTTGTACGGGCAGATAGAGGACTTCTAAGTATATTATCTTCGTCACATATCATTGCATATTGTCATATCGGCAATGATAACATTTAGAAAAGGTAACTTAAAATCGATAAACGCGTTACATTATAAGAATGATAAAAAAATGTGAGGCGTCACGGGACGCCTGGCCCATGTGAATCATCGAAATTATTTTGTACAGATAATATGCATACTCGTAAGAGGACAATTTACGACAGAAAATAAATATGGTATAATCAAAAATAAAATATTATGATTTTTTCTAGAACAATATGACTGTTTATTTAACAAACATTTTATTATTTAATACAAAAATTACAAATTCGAAATCATATAGCGTATCGACACGTACCACCGCTATAGATGTTTCACATCGAAAAAATAAAAGACAAACCCACTAATCCAGATTAAACGCGTAGCTCTGCCTAAACAACGAAACCATTTTCACACGGCCGAAGTCGCGGGTAGTAACTTGTCTAAAATATAGATAAACGCAACGCGGAACTAAAACGAATAGGTGCGAAAAGTGGCACCATAAAATAATTCATATGGATTTGTCAAATATAAATCTCTATCGGAGGTCGGTTAAGCACGCGCCGCGGGTCATGGTCACACTAAATGTCATTGCAAAGTCAGCCGGTGACACTTTGCACACAGTAAAGCCTTTTTTAACTGCCCTATTGTATGTTATAGATATGGTGTCTAGAGTACATTTAAAATTACGGGCAATAAAACAATATATTTGTGTAAAAATTCTTACTTATTTTATAAGACTTTCGTGAACTGTGAATATCATATTGCCATACAGGGAATGTAAATTGTGAGGATACACATACGACGTCACATCAGTACATCGAACCCATTCTAAGCCGGGGCCGGTTGCTAGTTAAAACTAATTTGCATATAAAGCTGTGTCCCAATTGTAGTTTTATGTGTGTATCTATGCCCGCGACTCCGTCCGCGTGGAACCTAATGTAAAAAAATAATGACTAATAAAATCATCTAAATATATTGAATCCATTAATTTATCTATTTTTCTGTTGTACTTAATTCGCGTCGTCATTAAAATTACAATAACGTTTGATAGAGTGAACCATTTTTAATGAGACCAAGACTAAATTTTAATCGAGGATAGGCTTTATGTTTTTATCTTTAGGTATTATCGTAAACGCAGTACTTTAACAGTGATGCGTGTTTAAATAGATAGACAGACAGGCAGACACTTCTAAAAATAATTGATATGTATTTTATTACTTATTCCAAGAAACCTTCAACAATTTTTTTCACAAAAATCTAAAAAGTACAGACACATTAGATTTACATTCTTGTTATATATATAGATGTTAGACTGACAGTTAATTAAATTCTTTACAAGTTTCAACTATCAAGGAACTACTATTATACCTTCTCGTCAAATGAAATAGTAGTCCTTGAATTATTTTATTAAATTTAAATCAAACATATTTCCTGAGGAACTAAAAACAGGCGGAATTCACGACACTAATGTAAGACGCCAATGTCACGATTAAGTGAAGGATACGCTCCATTGAGGCCCCTAAACAAAAATGTATGCTTGAATAAGTTAGGTACAAAAGCCATTGAAGCACAGATTATAATGCAAATAACAATTCACACTAATTGAATTAGCATGTTCCTTAAACATGTGTTGAGTACGATGTTGGCAAAACCTGCCTTTCGACAAGTATACACACAAAAACAATGACAACACACTTTTTTGATATGCGAATAAAAAATATTCTGAAATGTTCATGATTAGAGGGTCTATTAAATAATATTGAAGATGTTAACCGTTTCCGATTACATGAGTTTTATGAATACGTCTTGTATGCTATATGTTCATACTTGTATTTATCCCCACGAAGTTTCGTCTATGGTCGTAATAAATGCAGTTGTGGAAAG
The DNA here is from genome assembly GCA_036509395.1 of Antheraea yamamai. Lineage (NCBI taxonomy): Eukaryota > Metazoa > Arthropoda > Insecta > Lepidoptera > Saturniidae > Antheraea > Antheraea yamamai. The sequence continues at coordinate 3,008,856 of AP028434.1, read as the reverse complement.
ACATTATCGTAAGTAGATACTACGTACGTAATAGAGCAAGAGCCCGTGGGTGCCAGACCTTCGTATTTTAATAAAAGCTGAAAGTTCTTCTATGTGTGTCCCTAGTACAGGTAATAATGATCCTCACCCATGAAGCTGAGGCAGCGATGGCTTTTGCAGGTAACAGGTAACAAAGGTGTATGAAATTCCATCTCAAATTTATCATAAAATAAAACTGTTTTTTTTTTATATTTGATTCATAATAATATAAAAACTCGCGTTGCTCATTGCCAGACAGTTAGTATGGTTACAACCCTCTGCCGGACACTCCTAAACTATTATAATTTATAATTATACTTACGTTATATTATAAAACCTAAATTTTATATATAATTTTTTGGGGGCCTATTAAACTATGTTTACATAGTAGCCGGACAGTTTCGATGGTTCTATCATCTTGCCAGACGCATTCAAAGTGAGCAGTAGTTGGGAGAGCAAGGAGCGTATACAGTAACGAGTGCGAGTGAAACAGAGCACTTGGTCTGTTGCAACCTTTTACTGTGCATCCACTGTTATTAATTTCAAATTCTGCAGTTTATTATTACAGTAAGGGGTATTGTATGTACAATACAAAAGATCCTTTAAAATCCTTGCTGCCACTCTTAAGTACCAGGCTATCATAAGCGTGTTGAAGTTCTATAGTTTCATACCGGTTGTTATTCGTACAGAGTGCGTACGTACGTAGCTCTATATAAGGCTAAATTTAATGACGTAATCTATAATGCCGCACGCGGTACGCAGACGTGACCGGTTGTGCAAGTAACCGAATGGTTGCTAATACCCCCCAGTAGTTATTCGCTCCTGGTACCATAAGACTGAAATACAAGCGATGATAACAATTGGCTTCATAATTAATTAAAAACAATTTTGCTTCGTAATTAATTAAATAATACATTTTTTACACAAATGTATAATAGTTAAAGTTAACGTAAACAATTTTCTATGTTCTTTTTTGCACATCATTATTGTTTTCTTTGCCGAATCTTATTTTAAAATCAAGGCATTTATGAACGTGAAGGACAAACCATCAAACAGACGTACTTCCGCGTTGATAATATAAATTAGATTATTTGTGTTCCTACTAAACTTTAAAACTCAGGTCATTATTTTATATTTTCATGGCTAATAGAATAATAAAAACATTACATGAATACATTATATAACTATGCAAATTTTGGCATACATAATAAATTTGTATCTAAAACGGTAAACGCATTGAATTAACTGTGAATTATTGTTATTATTATTTTTATATCACACAGAAGAAAACAGTTATGTTATACTGATGATAAATAAATTAGGAATTAGGAAAGGTGATCATACTTAATAAAATAATTTCATTTTGGGTTGAATGGATACGAAACACGATAAGTATATATAACATTCCAACGTCTGTTTGTGTCTGTTCCCGTCATTCTTTTTCTCTTAAACAATTTCACTGAATTTTATGGTTTTTTTTTTACCTATGGAGTCATCATAACATTTCTTAGTTCTATGTGGCGCTGTTGTCAAAATCATTTAAAAAAAAATTAAAAACTGTTTTTTTTTAATACTCATAAGAAATACATATAACCCCCAAATTGCCTTGAGAGATACTGCTCTAGATATATTTTCTATATTCACAATTTATTATGCAATGTACGTTTATATTAATATTCGTTATTTATCATAATCATTACATGGTATAAAACAAAGTCCCCTACTACGTCTGTCTGTCCGTCTGTTCGCAATAAGCTCAAAAACTTCTGAACGAATTTTCACGCGGTTTTCACCAGTGGATGAAGTGATTCATGAGGAAGGTTTTAGTATATAATTTTTCAAGGATTTTTTTTATAGTCAGGGCGGGACGACGTCTGCCGGGTCAGCTAGTATAGTATATATAAAGGAATTTGTTGAAAAGCATTCGTACAAACTACATAGACCATCATTCACTTAATACTGTCATTATCGCAGAAAAACTAAACGACAATTTGAATTTTCCTTCTATCATATGTACCGAGATAATATGAAAATTACATGACTATGCAACTTCACAAAATGCTATTTACATGATGTTAAAAAATCGTGTACACATCTTAGTGTATCGAATAAATTACATGTCTACGGTGAGTTGTTATCAGTCGCGTACGCAATTACCACGTACTAAAGAAACGTACAATATCAGCATGACAACTCACTTCTAAGTATCTTTTTTTTATATCATAGGAGGCAAACGAACATGTGGGTCACCTGATGTTAAGTGATCACCACCGTCCATAGACACTTGCAACACCAAAAGAGTCGCAAGTGCGTTGCCAGCATGTATTTGGGAGAAGGAGGATAGGGGAAGTGTGGAGGGGGAGATGTTAGACCTTTCCTGACGAACTGTGGAAGTCGCATCGGAACAATATACCTCCACAACATGAGTTTGTAAGTTTAAACTGCCAGGGCGACTGATATTTCCGTAGCCATTGCTTCCTGGCCTAGTGTATGGCAGTCGGAGGTAATCGTCTACCCGTAGCTGTCGCGGGGTTCGTTGACCGCGGTAGGGAAAACCGATAGCGATCGATCCTGGGAAGCCACATCCTCAAAGAATGTCACTGTAACTGGTTTATCACGGCGATTACTCCGGATACAGTTGCCTATACTCCACATTCTCGTAACGTGGATTATTATGACCAAAATTGCAATTGCAAAAAAAGACAATTTTTTTTTACCAAGTGTATTCTGAAAAAATCTTATATCATACTTGAGCGTCATGCATAAGGAAAATTGTGCTACAATACATTTTTTCTCAGTATTTTATCCTGAATGGTATTTCATGTTGGTTTTTCTTAATACTAAATTCGTCCTATCCAAACAACAATAAACCAAAATCTTAAAAGTTCGAACACTTTTAGGCGACAGCTACCTTGAAGAACCAATTCCTATTCTAAGTAATAAAACCTTTAAGTCCCTTATATATGGATAAATAACAATCTGATATGTAAGAAATAACTAAAAATCAATAACCAAAACCAACAGCAAATCAATTGTATCTCTTACGCGTAAGGTTCAATGCGACCTGAATTTACAATCAATCAAATGTGCATGACTTGAAGACAAATCCGATAATCTGATCAAAATCTGACCATGTTCGACTTGTTAAATTAGAATCAGAGTTGGAATTTGGTAAGCGTCTACAGCACTCGTAGAATACTGATCGATTGGTAACGATAGAGAAAGTGGACCACTGTGGACAATGGTACTGCAATATCGTAAGTAGGTACAGGTATTGAATCAAAAATACGTCATACAGTTTATTTGTACCTTCAACTAGCTGAAAATGAAAAAAATGAGCATAAATCTTTTCTTTACAATACGAACATGTAGTGAAATAAAACGGCAAATGAGAAACTAAACGTCAATCTGTCCATTCTATCAATATTTGTGAACATCTCCCTATCGTATTCTGTTTCACTCACTCACTCGCTTTTTTATATGGTTTTTTTTATATCATAGCATGCCAACGAACAGGTCGGTCACCTGATATTAAGTGATCACCACCGTCCATAGACACTTGCAACACCAGAGGAGTCGCAATTGCGTTGCCAGCCGGTGTTTGGGAGAAAGGGGAGTGGGGAAGTGGGGAGGAGGAGGGGAGTTGGGTATCCGGCGCTCTCACTGACCGAACGAAACGAAACAATGCAAGCACTGTTACTTCTTACGTCGGTTTTCTGTAAGAGGGTGGCACTACCCCAGGCGAGCCGACCCATTCATACTGAAACCAGTAATAGCTTCAGCGTGGCTCTACCACCTACAAAATGGACTTAGACTGAACTTCTTTACCCAAAATATTCACATTTACTTACGACTTTACAAACATTTTATTTTACGTAACCTTTGTCCTGACAATTACAAACAACAAAAAAAATCTCCAAATAGGTGCAGTTGTTCTGAACTGATACGCTTACATACGCTGTTTTTTATTTATATAGATACAATTATAGCTGAGCCGGCAACGCGTTACTGTGGCTCAGTTATTACATATGGATTTAAAGTTATGATAAAGTATTTGGTATTATCGGGTAATGAGTCTGCCTAAACTGTCGCGGTAAATAAAGGAAAGGTGGAAACGTGGCGCCATCTATTCAAACTAATTTAAAGCGCCATCTATTCGAGGCTGATGAAACTTACAATTAATAACGATAATCAACAATGACAATCATTGAATTTGTAAAAGAACCTACTGAGGCCATCAATCTAAATATAAATAAAAAAATAGAAATCCTACCTCTCAAGTTGGACCAAATTGTACATAAATGACAACTTTCACGAAGATCGGTTGAGTATTTTCGGAATTCAACCTGGACAAACATCATGACACTGGATTTTTATATATTTAGATTTACCACAGTGCTCATTAGAAGACGATCGCAAGTAATTCACGGTCGAATAATAATTCCTTTCCAACTATAACGGATAATAATGTTAATATAATAGATTTAACTGCCTTAAAAGCTTATAATTTGATTTATTTTAATAGAGTAATCACATTATTGAACGTGGCGCTTCTTATGCCGAGTGAACGGCTTACTTTTACCAAACACGATGTTTGCTGGAATTCAATATTAGCTAATATTACTTAAAAATAAACTATACATCTATATATATATATAATAAGAACGTAATTGTAACGTGTCTGTACTTTTTAGATTTGTGTAAAAAAATGTTACAGGTGTCTAGGAATAAGGTATAAAATACATTTCAATAAGTAGTCCGGTGAAGCTGTAAAGACCTTGCCAGGTCAATAGCATAGTCAGTTCGAGAAACAAAAACATTTGAATAATTTTTAGAAATGTCTGTCTGTTTGTTTGGTCGCGCATCACTGCTAAAGTACAGCGTTCATGATAAAACTTCACGAAGCATATCTTCGAGTAACATTTGGTCTTTGTTTCGTTAAAATCGGTTTGGTCTTGAAGTAAATTGACTTAATATATTGAGATGATTTTATTAAACACTGTTCTTTTACATATGTATTAGGTTCCACGCAGACGACGTCGCGGGTACAGCTAGTTCTTACATATTTCGGTTCGAATAAAATATACAACGAAATAATAAACATACAGCACTTAGATGCTGATTCATATTCAAGGAATCAGTTCTGAGAATATTGTTTTTAGGCATAAATAGAGGTGTTACTTATTAAATACTAGCGGGCCCGGCAGACGTTGTCCCGCCCTGACTATAAAAAAAAATCTTTGACAAATTATATACCAAAATCTTCCTCATGAATCACTTTATCCACTGGTGAAAAACGCATGAAAATCCGTTCAGTAGTTTTTGAGTTTATCGCGAACAGACAGACAGACAGACGCGGTAGAGGACTTTGTTTTATACTATGTAATGACTAACAACATTAACAAAAACGTTCATTTCCGTATTGATTTCGTAAATGGTTTTCCCAGTAATATTATTTAGGTTAAACAGGTACTAATTACTCTTTTTTGCTATGGTCAGATATAGGAACCGTATACGAATTACGTAAGCAAACTTTTTAACATTTCTAATCGCCCCGTACCCTCGTCAGTAAAAGTAAGTTGTAATGCTTCCCCCTCCCTCTCTCATGCTTAAATAAACATGTAATATAAGTACTTCTCAATCTGTTCTAGTTTCTTTATTGATTCATGGGCTACAGTTTTTTACAGAAATTTATTGTCTACTAGCTGACCCGGCCACGCGTTGCTGTGGCTCAGTTATTATATTAGGTCTTTACCTATGAAATTGCCGTTTTGTTTGAAAAAAATTAAACGATTTTTTTTCATGTATTTTTTATTTGTATTAATCGAAGTAATCACCCATGCAATCAATGCATCTTTGCCAACGCAGTGGCAGTTTATTGATGCCCTTCTTAAAGAAATCAACTGGACGGGAGGCAACAAATTCTTCAAAGGCATTTTGTACTGCCTCTCGGGTATTGAATTTTTTTCCCGCCAAGGAGTCATCCAAATTCTGGAAAAAGTAGTAGTCTGTAGGCGCAAGGTCTGGTGAGTAGGGCTGATGACGGAGAACTTCCAACCCCAGTTCTTGCAACTTGGAGACCGTCTGCTGTGCAGTATGAGGTCGCGCGTTGTCGTGCAGGAGCAGCGGAGACGAGCGATTGACCAATGCTGGTTGGAGATGTGCCAGCTTCTCCATCATTGTGTTCAGTTCTTCACAGTACACATCTGCAGTAATGCTCACTCCGTTTGGTAAGACGCTGTGGTGAATCACACTGGCGCTAGACCACCAAACAGTGACCATAACTTTTCTAGGTGTAAGTTTTCGTTTAGGGCATTGTTTAGGTGCTGAACCAGGATCCAACCAACTTGCTGAGCGCTTGCAGTTATCAAACAGAATCCATTTTTCATCGCAGGTAACAATGCGGTTAAAAATTCCTTCATTTGTGTGTCTGTTGAGCAGTGCAAGGCACGTCTCGACGCGTACTTCGCGCTGGCGATCATTGAGTTCGTGGGGCACCCATTTATCAAGCTTTTTTACCTTGCCAATTTGACGCAAATGGACTAATATTGTTTTGACGCTAACGTCGAAAGTTGCTGCTAATTCAGCCGTAGATTGTGTATCATCAGCTTTCACAATCGCCTTTAATTCGTTATTGTCGACCAAAGTCTTCGGACGACCGCGAGGTTCATTTTTCAGGTCGAAATTCCCAGAACGGAAGCGAGCAAACCAATAACAGGTGGTGCGTTGGTTTGTAGTGTTAGGTCCGTAAACGTCGTTGATGTTGCGTGCCGCTTGTGCCGCGTTGCTGCCACGACGTTACTCATATTCCATAATTACTCGAATTTTTAACGTATCCATGATGACAAAAAAGATTGAAATGCGATGAAAATGTAACACTAATCAATAAACAAATGACTACTTTTGGAAAAAGAATTCCATGTTTTTAAAATAAAATTAATTTGAATTAGAATTCTTAGCCAAACAAAAATTATTTTGATTTGAAATGGCCAGTACTGTAGAACGGCAATTTCATAGGTAATTGTAATAAATTGTAGGCATTATCAATATCTACAACTTTTCTCTAGAATTCAGTCATATATCTCTTATCGTTAAGGCAGCGTTCGTACGAAACGTTTTCGTTCGACCGTTTTTTCTCCGACTTACTTTACAAATTTGACTACCACAAAAAAGTCTTTTCATTTTTCGTTAATATAGAGCCTATGAAACTTACAAATAACGTGACTTTCTATTGGTAAAATAATTTTCAAAATCGGTTTAGTAGACCCAGATATTACCCCCTACAACCTCACAAACTTTACCTCCTTATAATGTTATAGTAATATAGTATAGATGGAGGAATTAACTCATAGTATTTCACTACTACGGCGATGGTAAACTAGTGAAAAGACCACGTCCCTCACATATCAGACCTACATGTCCAGATACCCCATTCTTTATGTCATCAAAACTAACCAATTAAAAAACTCCTCTTAATTGCTTATGAAATCGCCCCATATTCAAAGCGTGATTATAACGTAACAATAGGCTAAGCACCATAACCGCTTGCTCCATTAGTCTAGTAAAGTGGTGGAAGCCTATCAGGCCAACAGCGTTAGCCAGTTTGGAAAAAAAACATACCAATAGCACCACACCGACCCTTTTTCTAATATGCAGTGCTAATGGTCGCATCGTTGCTTATTACTTTGCAGAATTTTCTTTTATCTTAATGATTTGACCACAATTTTATCTAATGTTAAATGACTTAAGCATAAGGCGGTAACAAGTTATTACTGGACTGGTCTGATTCTTAAGTGTACCTACTGGAACACACTGATAAGAGTTTGGCAACAAGTTTTCAACTCGAGAGAATTTAGTTAGCCGTCCGGCTACTGAACATGTTTGATAATATGATTTCGTTAGGATATTCTAATTATCAGAAGGCTCAGGATATAGTCGACAAAGCACAATCATAATCAGGGCGGAACAACGTCTGCCGGGTCGGCTAGTTCTATATAAATAGTAATTGCGTATTGGTCAAATTTCGATCATAATATATTAATTATTCAAGTTTCAATATTAAATATTAAACAAACTTTTCGACAAGGAAAAAATATTGATGAGACTATAGCTCATCAAAATGTATTAAAAAAAAGAAAATCGATTGTGAACTAGGGAAGGAAGATTTAGCTAACTGTTTTGCCTCTACCTATTTATATATGGAAGATTCAATTTAAAGAGTTCAATACTCTAGTAAATTATTTATTTTAATAAAGTATGTATCTAAATTACTTATAATCAACAGATTATACACCGTTCCACTTTAAGGTTTTATAGTAATTTTAATGAAGGCTTTTAAAGATAATAAATTCTTAAAATTACAATACCACTAGGAAATAGGGTTGCATAATGTAATGTAAAAAACATTTCGTTCGTCATACCTATTAAAATAATTGTGTTTATCTGTAGTATATGACGTAGATAATGAAGTTTTATAAGTTCGCGAATTATTGCCTGCGAAATATATTTGAATGTTCATAAACATATTTTTTTTTTTTTCTTAATCAATATTTTGGTGCATTCATATTATGATTATAAGTCTGATATATCCTGAATTACAATGTCACCAATACTTAATAAAGTCGCCATAGTTCGTCCCAAGTTCAAAAACAAAAAACGATAATTACCTTGAAAAATTCTATTTTGTTATCAAGTTTCTTATACATTCTAAAATATAGCAAGTAATGTCTTTAGATTTATATTTCACTCCTATTGTTATTACATCATGATCTCCTTCCATCGTATTCCACCAATGTAATTGTAACTGATTAATTATTTTGTAGTTTCAGGGGAAAGACCACGTGGACGAGCTAATAAATCGCTTACTCGATAACACAACGATAAGCGAATGATTAAATATTGGTCGAAAATATTGCAATACTGTGCGAAACAGATAAATGTTAATAGGATGACTGGTAATTTTTTTGGCCAGGATAACATCAGTAAGAATAAACATAACTTTAGAGGTAACTTGACTAAGCTAATATATTATACAGCTTTTATATAAATTATCATATGGATAATAATGAACAGCTATTTAAAATTGGCGTGGATACAAGAATCGATGCTGAATTGGAAGATAGAGAAAATTGAAGTGATTTAAAGACATATCCGTTACATAGATACTTATTTAAAAACAATATAGGTGTTATCGAAACAGATTTAATTATGGTTAACTCAGTAGGTCTCCAGATGAATCATGAAAAAACTGAAGAGGATCATATGAAGCAGCAGATTTACGACAACATAGAATCCGTGAGTGAGCACTTAGATACATTACGTGAACAAATATATGTCGATCATGATAATGATTACATATTATAAAACACAGTCCTCTACCACGTCTGTCTGTCTGTTTGCGGTAAACTCAAAAGCTACTGAACGGATTTTCATGCGGTTTTGGCCAGTAGATAGAGTGATTCATGACGAAGGTGTATGTATATAGTTTGTCAAGGTTTTATTTATTATCAGGGCGGAACAACGTCCTCCGCGCCCGCAAATTAGACATAAGGATGAGAAGTCATATGAAATACTGGTAACCATTTAACCAAAACAACGGAATCTCTACGGCGATCGTATCGTATTCTTATAAGGACATTTGAACAATCAATTGGTATTTAGTTCATTGATGGTTTTTATAATGCTTCAGGGATACAGAGCATGTGTCCGGAGGTAACTATTGTATGTCATGGAAACTGGGTATAATTCACAAACAACACTTTACATAAATAACCTTAAATTTACTTTACTAACTATAAAAACTACATGCCGCTCCTATACTTCGACATAAATATGAACAGCGATCTTAATGAAATCAAAAATTGGGTTTGAGTAGCCATCTAATACAAATAAAATAAAATTATGACACTCCCAGCAAGAAAGTGGGACAAAGAACGGAAACTTATAGGCATTTTCTACTGTACACGTATCCTAGACATCCAACTTTTCACACGCAGTGCTAAAGTATAATTGTCACAAGCTGCACTAATAATTGATATAAGATAATAAATCGCAATTTAAAACTACAGTCTGTACGAAGGCACTTAAATTGTTCAAACAATGCTTACGCCATCGAAATCATGGCGTATTTTCTAATAATAGGATTACCGTCGAACGGAGAGACCTTGACGGATCAACAACAATCACGATTAGGTCCGTTCTTCCAGTGAATGGTTATACCGACAGTTAATCTAGTTTCATTTTTATATTACACTAGCGGGCCCGGCAAACGTTGTCCCGCCCTGATTATAAAAAAATCCTGGACAAACTATATACCAAAACGTTCCTCGTGAATCACTTTATCCACTGGTGAAAACCGCATAAAGATCCGTTCATTAGTTTTTGAGTTTATCGTGAACAGACAGACGCGGTAGGGGACTTTGTTTTATACTATGTAATTAGCTGACCCGCGCAACTTCGTCTGCGCCAAATCGTTTATTACCAGTTCCAATTTTATTTCCAAACGCGAAAAATCTTAAAAAACCTAGAACCCGACTATAGTGACACCTACCGGGGGAAATTGTGAGTCCAAACTATCCTATATATATTGGCAAGAAATGTCTTCCCGGTATCCCCTGGGTTGCTGGTCCGGCCCTCACCTCTGCGTCCCATTGACTATCCTAGCAACAACCGAATAATTTTACCGGCTTATAGTTTTTATTGCCTATTATCTTCTAACCAACTCCATCAATTAATTTGCGGTAAAAAGTAAACATTATCTCCCCGTAAATGTTCATTTTGATTTAGGTATTTGTTCTAATAAGGATTTGTAAAGTATACATGAAATCTGTATCTAAAAACTTTAGTAATTTGTAATTAGTCATTGTAACATTTACATTCTTAACTTATGTAACAGTAATTAATTTTGCTACGGATTTTATTCTTTTAGTTCAAATCAGTCCAGCAACGCACAACATATTATAGTATTTTGATAATTTTAATTACATTTGTTGTGTTGAATTAGTGAAATTATATATTTACCAAAATAAAAAATAATCTAATATACCTTTCTAATAGTGAAAGAATTTTCTAAATCGGATCAGTAGGTAGTACCAGAGATTACCCAGAACACCCAAAATCACAAACTTCAACTTCAAATTTTTAATATTGGAGTTTCATAGATATGAATTCTCCAGTGTCAATTCAGTCATGGGAGAGTCACTTTATAGGTAGTATTAAATTTTTATTACATAATTTAGTACTTCCTGATTAGGTCACTGTTATACACAAAGACCAACACAACACTTATATACATCATGCGTTAAATAAATGTGTATATTTACATAATAATTACTGTTAGTTACTGGTTATACTAAAGTTTAATTTTGTTGAAACTTATAAAATTTGCCAGAGTATTGTTAAAGGGAAAAAATATAAACCTTTGTATGTTTGTTAAAATCAGATCGACGTAATATATTGTTAAGTAAAATATCATACAATACGATACTAAATTGGGGCAATTGAAAAAAATGTATTCTAGAGTGCCTTCATCCAACCCACATTCACATATTCAGTTGTCTCTGATTCTCAGCTCTGCAAGATGGACTGGAGAGCACATTTCTACAGATAGATCACCAGTCTACAGATAGTAGACGCAGCAAACTTGTAACAGTCACGATACTTGCAAAGCCATGGCTTACCCGGAATGTTTTGACTTAATGTGGTTAATTCGAAAGCCAAGGGGTTAACCCGTAAACTTCCCATAAACTTAATTGTACATCGACTTAAACCATAACACCGTCCGCCGATATTCCAAAATCTACCATTACACTCTATTCTGATGCTATCCCTGAATTGCAATGAATTATATGGTTTCAGGAACTGGCCGCCTTGAAGCAAATAGTTCTACGGTGAAATTTCCTTGCCTACATTTACTTGTTACCATCAAAATCTACTTTGTTAAAAAGTCCTAGCGTTCCACTAAATCACTAATTTTATTTATAACTTTAATGTTAAACTAAATTTTACCGTTTTTCCTTCATTCCCATTTGGTATGTCATATAAAACATAGTTAATACACCCAATAAAAAATACATCCGTTTCTAATATTAAAAAAACAAACGTTTTAAACGTTATTCCAATGATTATTGTACGTAAAAACCGTGAAATTAATACATATAATCATCATTGGTAGGTGTGAGATCGTGAAGGGAATTCAGAAATGTTCGCATGCAATTTTTTATAGTATGTGAGCGGCTCTAACCAATGGAAAAACCTATCAAATATTTCCTAGTTATAATTGTACTTTTGTTTATAATACAGAACTTAGGTGACATTTTTTTAACAACTTTGAATTCATCAACAGCATCGACTGAAGGCAAACATCGTGCAGGAACTTCAACACTTGTTCTCAGAGTATCAACATGCAATGGGAAAATACATAACTAAACAGGCTTCATGCGTTTGTATAATACGGCCTATTCTTTAGCCCTGTTCCTAATCTAATTAAGAGACTTATGCCCGTTTTCACCAATGCTCCCTTAACGTACCTCTAACTAAGGGATCCTTAAGCTAAAGTGCCCCTAAATCAGCTACCTAACTTATTTCGTTTTCACCATGCTAAGAGAAACGTACTAACGAAGCACTTAATTAAGCGTCAGTTTTTTCATCAAACCAGTATTGAAGCAGGCGAAATATGTGTTGGTATAAAAACAATACAAACACAATTTTAAAATAAAATGAGTGACCAAAATATGTTTATTTAAAAAAAACATCAGACAATATACATAATTAAAAACTTAAAACAAAAAGTTACTTAAAAAAAGCTTTGTTAATTGTTGTAGTGGCATAAGGATTACCATTTGTTTTATTAGGGGTCCGTTTTAGAACGGGTATTATACGCTTATATAATAACGTGTTATCTGGAATTAAGTTTAGGTCTAATTTGAAATTTGCTTCTCACTTTTTCTTTTATCTCGGATATGTTTTTGTGGCAGAATATGATAATATATCAAGAATAGAAATGAGACTGGTCTTCAAGTGAAGCAGCCATAGCACATCGTTTGAATTTCTTCATACTTTACCGGTGTTATTGCAAAAAAGTTAAAAACTTGGTTTAAAAACGTTTCGAATTAAACGCACTGCGCTCGCCCGAGGCAAGTTCGCGTTATATTTTTTCGCAAATCTAACGTAACGTAACCAAAGCGAGACAAAAGAGCAAGATGGCGAACATTCAGCGAGCGCGGTGCATTAATTCGAAACCTTTTTAAAGCAAGTATTCAATACGTATTTAACTTATTTGTAATAACACCGTATAGGTTTTAGCATGTGACCACCTAGCATCTCATCTGATTTAGTCACCATATTCCTACTACAAAAACGGGCAGTTCGAGCAATCTATAATTTGGGACATCGTGAATCATTAAAGACTAAGTTTCAGGAATTCGGTATTTTAACTCTGCCCTCTCAATATATTCTTGAGAATTTGATGTACGTCCAGAAAAACTTAGATAATCTGGATTAGACTGACATAATGTAAATACTAGAAACCATAACAAACTGGTCACTCCATGTTTCAGGCTTACTAAGGCCAGTAACAGTTTTTTAGGCAATAGTGTTAGATTTTATAACAAAATCCCAAAACACATTACCGATTTGCCGGATAGTAAGTTCAAGTATTATGTCAAGCGGGTCTTAATACATAAAGGTTATTACAGGGTGGATCAATATGTGAACGATAGCGACCTCTGGAAGTGACGCCTCTCTCTGTGCAACCATTGTTTTTCGAACCGGTGGTAGTTTTGACGTTCATAAGTGCCTTCTCAGGGCCTAAATTGAACAAAGAGTGTTTTGATTTTGATGTTAAATGGTGATGTGGTCAAAAATGGTAAACACGCTAAACCTAGAGGGGACTGGCTCTCAATTGGAGCTGTCGTAACACACCAACAGGTGCTTGGCGACAGATTTTTAACTTGAGGGTGGTAGTTAACCAGGCGGACTTAGAAAAAGCCCTACCAACATGCTATGGCCTCATCGCGATATTTTCCTCGACCGAAAACTCTGATTCAATCGCAAGGATTCGAGCATAGGTCGATCGACAGGGTGTCCGAAAACGCCATCATCACTTCAAAAATGTCTGAAGAAAATTTTCAAAATCTGGTTGATGAAGGTACTTTGCAGAAAGCCATTATTATATTTTAGAGTGCACATTACTTTGGAATTGAATGGCTAGTGTTACGTCCAACTGCAACAGAATACGCTTGTGTAACAAAAAAAATTAAAATCCGTCATTCTTTTTGTTGTTTCACAAAACTTTTTTATTGCTATGAGACCTGAAAGCTGCCAATCAATTCCAAGCGGAGGTGCAAAGTAACATCCACCCTAATAATTACGGGCGTATTATGAATGCATCGTCAACATCTGCATTCTTTATAAAAATTTCCTTCATCGTAGATTAAGCTAATTTCAAAATGTAATTCCAATGTCTCATAGCTAATTTAGCCACTTTTTCTTGTTGTTAAGGTTTTCACCTAAAATCGACATGTATATGGACGTGGTTAGTGGACGTGTATTAAATGAATATTTAGTTATAAAATTGAACAATTTTTTTGTGAACATTAACACTATTAATAATTACGTATTTACATCATATATCGTAATAACAACAAGGGTTTTTACACATCAGTCTAATTGCTTTTAATTCATTTCATGCTTAAAACTGCAAATGATTACATTTTACGGCCCATGTCTGTCAAAGATATTTAATTACTTAATAACGTAAAATATTACCAAAGTGACAAATTATACGACCCAGAAATCTTGTTCTTTCTGAATCTTTTAAATCAGAGGTTCTCAGACTTTTTTTCTCATAGACCCCTTTTAAAATGTAGCTGGTGCCGGTGGATCCTCTGCAGCTACATTTCTACCATATTCCCAAAACTCGACAAAAAATGTGAAGATTAGACCTAACTATGGAAATATGCGTTGCGGCTGAGTCTCGACACGTTGTACTGAATACGGAATATGGAAGTTTTTACAAGTAACAGCCGCTGAGCTTCTTAAAATATTATCTGCCTACATTGATAGCTGAAGTCAAGACAACATTCTAGTTCTTCACTATCGAAAGCAGATATATTTTCGTGGTCCTCCGCTTACGAATAGTGGACCCCCATTTTTATTGTCCCGCCAACGTAAACCTCTGGGGGTTTACCTGGACCACGCTGGGAACTAAGGGTTTAAATTAATGTAGTATGTATAGTCCTCGCCAGAGTTTTTGGCCGCTCAGAATATAGCCATAAGTTCAAGTCAAGTATTTAATACAAATCAAAGTTAAAACATTATTACATGAATCACGTATTTATCCTTAAGGTATCTCGATGTTACACATATAATATAATATACGTATTTATAACTAAATTTTGTGTTCTGCGCAACTATAATCAAAAAACTAAGATATAAAGGATGATACCATAAAATAGTAATTACGTTTTCTTTACGTGTAAAGCTGTGATGGGGAATCGTGCACAAGAAAATATGTAGCAGAGTTTTAAATACATTCTACAATGCAAGTTTTTTGATCGTATGACGAAATAGAATATCCATCTTTTACTATCGTATCGTCGATTGATGGATTAGATACACCGTTTGTCGCTGCGAGGTTCGATTTATATGGAACAGTGCAGTGGCCAAAAATACGTGCAGGAGAATGAGAGGTACACTTCCTGCAGACGGGAGTAACATCAGCCCTCCCAATAGGTGGAGACATACAACCCTTTAAATATAAAATGTATTTATACTACCTGGACTAATGTTATAAATTGATAAAATAGGTTTATTTATAAGTAATCACAGGAAACCAGTTCCGATACTGAGAATTCATTCACTGATGGATAGCTAAGTTCTCCCCGAGAGTCACGTTGGTTATATTTAATTATTAATGTATTCATTCGTTTAAATCACGTTGATTTTGTGTTAAGTTCAAATGGGACGCATATTAAACCGAGTTGTGGCAAGTGCCTTTATACACCCATCTTAAGTGTAAATATAAAAGAAAAAACAAACACGACACCGAGATGTAAGTTACGTATATAGAGACATTTTGGTACAAGAACAATAAAAAAACCTTATATTTCTTGCAAAGTATAACAGTGTATGAAAAAATCTTATAAATAGGTATGCTAAATCTACTTTTTTTCTGCCACAAGAACAATACTTTTTTCCATATAAAAAAATCAAAGATATATAAAAAAATGCACGTTAAATATAAATCTTTTGTTAAATAAGGTAGAAAATTTTCTAACTTTTTTTTCTGCTTTAATTTTGTATTCCACAGTTTTATTTTTATTTTGAGAATATATACATCAATATCAAAATATTAATCAAACTAGCGGATCCGGCGGACATTATCCCGCGCTGTTAATAAAAAAAACCTTGGCAAATTATATACCTAAACCTTCCTCATGAATCACTTTATCTACTGGTGAAATCGCATGAAAATCCGTTCAGTAGTTTTTACTGTATCGCGAATAGACCGACAGACGTGGCAGAGGACTTTGTTTTATAATATGTAGTAATAAAGAACACGCGTAATATGTAAATTTTGTATTTGTATTATTTTGAAATAAAACGCTTTTTACTTTATTTTATTTATTTATTTAATAATCGATATAGAAGCTTAAGAATTAGTAAGTACAAGTTAAAGTCACAAGTCGGTTACCTACACTGAATTAAATACGTTAG
Source organism: Antheraea yamamai (assembly GCA_036509395.1). Lineage (NCBI taxonomy): Eukaryota > Metazoa > Arthropoda > Insecta > Lepidoptera > Saturniidae > Antheraea > Antheraea yamamai. The sequence goes on along the minus strand of AP028434.1, from coordinate 2,992,122 downwards.
CAATCAGTCAATCTACACTAACTGCCCACGCAACTGGTTTTATTTTTAACATTAACCGCACATTACATGGTACACCTGTTTCCGTTGTCGGGCAAATAGATACGAATCTTCATTCTGTATGTTTCTAGCATAACAACGTAATTTTAAAACGTGTGTTATCTAAAAATAAACTATACCTATTTGAGTTAAACATACACGTCTATAAAATCCTTCAATGTAATAAAACGATACAAGTCTAATTGTAATTTAAAAAACATAACAAAAAAAAAACAATAATACGCCGTCACGCGGTGTTCTTAGGCGGTCTAAGTACTGACCGTGTCCGATGTTCCTTAACTTCGATGATCGGGCGAGAACCGGTGTTCTCAAAACTCTACCCGACACAGTGTTTACCGGCAACACTTATCGTCACACAAAAAGGTTCCCGGTTTAGAATTTTAAAGTCCTCGCCAAAAGAAGTTTTACTTCATAAAATTCGTAATATATATTACAATTAAATTTCCTCTTTACATACATAAAAATAGGAGTCAAAATATCTTAGAGCGATAAAAAGGATAGTTAGTATAATTAGGATATAGGATTGAATGTAAGATTATTGCATCAGAGAGATAGAGAGAGAGGAAAACATGTGTTGCTATCTCTACTCAGGTGGGATAAGGATAGCAAGAGACAATCACACACATAATACAGAGGTAAGTTTTATAGTGGTAGCAGAACCTATGAGAGTTAGAACAAAGCAACGTTATATTTCTCATAAATAAAGAAATAATTTGTCTTTGTACTCTAATTTTATAGTCAGTCATAGTTTGATCGACGGCTTTATCAGTACTTACACGTACGTGAACTCAATTAAAGTAATTCATAAAGTAATACTAATTAAAGCGATATGCATTTATTACGTAATAACCTACTTATGTACTAAAGCACGTATTGTATAAATTTTTATTCGGATTCCAGAATTAATGGAAGGTTTTAAGGCGAGTTTCCTAACTAATATTATAAATGTGAATGTTAGTATATTTGTTATGCTTTCACGACTTAACACCTCAACCGATCATCATGACATTTTGAATACACGATTGACAGGGGTACATAAAATGATAAAGGGTCTCTCCCATCCAAAAAAGTCTCTTTTCGAAGGATAGACAAAATCCTCACTCACTTACATAGAAACTTACTCCCATAACTTTAAAACTGTGTGTTTCGGTATTTTTTTTTTGAACTGACTATGCTATTGACCTAGCAAGGTCTTAACAGCTTCACCGGACTACTAAGTCGAGCGCTTAAGGCATTCAGCCGATTTTATTTGACAACTAGCTCAAGGGTGCACGGCACACCTCGGCTTGGGCTGTTGCCTGATACATGCAATTCGCGACCTATCTGAGCCAATCTAAGCCAAGCTAACTATTCATACATATATGAGTTGTTAAAACATATATGTATACCAAACATACATACCTCAACAACTCTTATATATATTTCGTATCGGATAACTTTCTAAACTCTTTCAGTTTGATAAGGGAAATAAAATAAAACTCTTCCACTTGCATGTGTCAGCGTGTATGCGTGCACGTGTGTGGAGGTGACATGTGTAATGTTGTCGCAGTGATATAAGTTTTCGTGTCACTGTATCGCGCGTGCAGCGCATTCAAGGGCTCCACGCGGAGGGAACGGACCTAGGCTTGAGCCGCTGCCGAGTGGGGCCTAAACTGGTATGTTTCGGTCTAAAATTCTCAAATTATGTTCTTAACAAATTTAACTATAAAAATATGTAAAAAAATCGATTTTTTGAAAATCGAATATGAGACCACCCCCTTAACGCGAGAGGATTCGCGGGCAAAAGCTAGTTTATAATATGTTTCGTTTCGTGTATGAAATAACACTTTGAATTAACATCTGCATGCTATTAATAAACTTTGGCTATAAACTATAAATTTTTTTTATAGTCCTGAGACCGACAGCGACTTCGTCCGTGTCAACTGACGATATGAAACTCCATAACAATAAAATACATATTAACACCATCTAGCTGCGAGTATAGTAAAACAGATAAAAAAACTTCTCCATGATTATATGTGGAAGATTATCTATACTAATATTATAAAGCTGGAGGGTTTGTTTGTTTGGTTGAACACGCTAAGCTCAGGAACTACTGGTCCGGTATATGGGTGTTTCTACTTGGTGGTTCTTGTTTCTTTTCTTGACTTTGGCTTACTTACGGATTTCGGACTAGTTTACTCATCTGACTTGGCTTGTTTTTTGGTTTTACGTGGATTTCTTGCATTTTCGACTTGGATTGTTTTTCTTGGACTGTGTTCTTGCTTTTTGATTTACCTGGCGTGTTGAAAGGACTTGTTGCTTTTGCCTCTTGGCGTGCTGGTGACCCTGGAAAGGTCTCCAGTGGGCCATGAGTGCCAAAGCAAAAAAAATTACTTCCAAACGGGCGAGCGTGTCGGTTGATTCCGACACGGAGGCAGAGGAGCGTGTCGCCCCCAAAGGAAGTAAATTCCAGCGGGGGACTGCGAGGCGCATCAGCCGTAACGTCGGTGGGGGTCGTGGTATCCTGGGCGAGGCCGACGGGTCGTTTGACCGGGCCTTGGCCGGGAGTTTGAGCGGGGCGGAGTCGGAGACTTCGGCCACGGGCTCGGTCGTTGCCTCGGCTGCCGCATCGAAGGCCGGCTCCAAGGCCGGCTCCAAGGCGGGATCAGCGGTGAGTTCCGAGGCAGAGCCTATCGACGTGGAAGATCTGGACGTCTTCACGTTGAAGGCTCTGGCCGGGGTGAAGGTGACGGAAATATTGGAGACCGTCAAAAAGTCAAAAAACCTGTCGGGGCCTTGCATTAAGGTCCTGAAGGGAGCGGCGAAGTCCCTACGAGAGGTGGTGGAGGCCCTTGCAGACCGCACGGAGTCTCAGGAGACGCGGAAGCTCCAGAGGGATATCAAGAACCTCCGCCGACAGGTCGAAGACCTGAAGGCGGAGACACTGGCTTGGAAGCAGGAGGCCAACGCAAAGAGGCAGATGCCCCCGCCTCCTGCTCCCGCAATGGCGCCGACGGAGCTTCCCACATTCCAGTGGGAAGAGGCCCTCGCCGGTGCTGTAGCTCGCCTCGAGCGCTCCCTCCAGACGTCGTTCAGCAACATGCTGAACGCACGTCTGGAGAGTCTGGCGAGTCGCCTTCCCCCAGAGGCTCCAGTTCGCCCCCCTCTGGCGGCGGACAGAAAGAAGGGAGGAGCGGGGGCCCCACCCACGAGGCCAGCACCGGTGGCCCAGGCCCCAATCGCCCAACCACTGGGCATGAGCTGGGCTGAGCTTCCTGCCCCTACTACCACGATGGAGTGGACCCAAGTAGTGGGCAGGAAGAAGAAGGCGGTCCCGGCTTCGCAGCCCAAGGCCTCCGCGGCCGCCGCGGCGCCCCCGAAGGCGCCCCCAAAGCCGCAGGCGAAGCCACCAGGGCCGAAACTGCCATCCGTCCCCCAATCGGCTGCGGTTGTTGTGACGCTGCAGGATACCGCAGCCGACAGGGGGATAGGATACAGGGAGGTCCTGGTGAAGGCGCGGGAAGCCGTGGCCCTGCCGGACATGGGTGTCGGGGAGGTCCGGGTCCGGCAAACGGCCACGGGAGCCCGGAAAATTGAGCTCCCGGGGCAGACGAAGGAGAAGGCCGCCGAACTGGCCCGGGAGCTCAAGGTGGCGCTGGCCGACATCGCCACGGTCGTCGTACCTACAAAGAGGGCGGATATCCGGATCGTCGGGTTGGACGATTCGGTGTCCACCCTCGAGATTGAGACGGTCGTGGTGGCGAAGACCGGCTGCAGGGTCGCCGACCTGAAGGTCGGCGAAATAAAGCGGAACTGGGGGGGCCTCGGCGCAGTCCATGTGACGCTCCCCGCGGCGGCGGCCAAGGAGCTTGTCCAGGCCGGCAAGCTCCTGGTCGGGTGGAGCGTCGTGCGCGTCCACCTGCTGGACGAGAAGCCCCTACGCTGTTTTAAGTGTATGGGCTTGGGGCACACCCGCCCCATGTGCCCCTCCTCGTCCAGCAGGGGGGGACGGCTGCTACCGCTGCGGCACGGCGGGCCACAAAACGGCCGAATGTAAAGCGGAGGTGGCCCGCTGCGCCGTATGTGCCGACGCCGGGAGGCCCTCAGGGCACGTGATGGGGAGCCGAAATTGCAGGCCCCCCACCACCAAGGGTAGGGACCTCCCGGTTGTGGGCACAGGTCCGAGGGTGGTGGCCGCCAGGCAGGAGGAAGTTGCAATGGACCAGTAATGGATCACACCATTTGCAACTTCCTCCAGGCGAACCTCAACCACTGCGCCGCTGCACAGGATCTCCTCGTGCAGTCAGTGGCGGAGTGGGGTATCGGGCTCGCGGTCGCCACGGAGCCCTACTTCGTTCCCTCCCAGCCGCAGTGGGCTGGGGATCGGAACGGCTCCGTGGCGATCGTGGCGGGTCGAGGTTCGTCCCTGGCGGCAAGAGAAAGAGGGGCCGGGTTCGTGACGGCCGTCTGGGGAGAGTACGCCATTGTGGGGGCGTACTTCTCCCCTAACAAGCCCCTGCGGGAGTTCGAGGCGTACCTCGGCTCCCTGCAGGGAGCTGTCAGACGGCTGTCGCCGCTCCCCGTGGTCCTCATGGGGGATTTAAATGCCAAATCGAGGACCTGGGGAGCGGCAGTCACGGACCTGAGGGGCATGGCCGTTGAGGAGTGGGCAGCCGTGTTGGGGCTGTCCCTCCTCAACCAGGGGAGCGTTCCCACGTGCGTGCGATGGAACGGGGCGTCGGTGGTGGACGTCTCGTTCGCCACACCGTCCGTCGCACGCCGTGTCCGGGGGTGGAGGGTGCTGGAGGAGGTGGAGACCTTATCGGACCACCGATATATCAGGTTCGAGGTCTCCACCTCCCAAGCCGGAATTGGCACTCGCCCCCGGAGGGGCGCGAAGTTCCCCTGTTGGGCGATGAGCCGCCTCAACCGTGAATTAGCGGAAGAGGCGGCCATCGTCCAGGCCTGGGCCATGCCCCCCCCCACAGGGGCTGATGTCGACGCGTCCGCAGCCCGCCTCCGTGCAGCCCTCACGGAGGTTTGCGACGCGTCGATGCCGCGGAGCGTACACCGCCCAGACAAACGGGCGGTGTACTGGTGGACGCCGGAGATCGCCAATCTCCGAGCGGCCTGCTCCGCGGCCCGGCGGCTGTTCGGGCGCAGCCGCCGGCGCCGGCATAGGGACCCGGAGGCGGAGGCCCGGCTGTATGGTGGCTATAGGGAGTGCAGGAAGACCCTGCAGGCTGCCATCAGCCGGGCGAAACAAGCAGCATGGGAGGAGCTGCTTCAGACGCTGGAGGGGGATCCTTGGGGGCGCCCGTACAGGATCGTACGAATGAAGTTACGATCCTGGGCGCCCCCGGCGACGGAGACCCTCCGGCCGGAGGTGGTAGCGAGGGTCGTGGGAGAACTGTTCCCCGACCCTCCGATGCTACCAGCTCCTCCCATGCCTCCGCCTCGGGAGGTAGTCGAGGAGGTGCTCGACGGTCCTCCCCCTCCGATAACGGAGGAGGAGATGGGGAGGGCTGTGGAGCGCCTCCTCAACCGGCGAAGAGCACCCGGCCCTGATGGGGTCCCGGGTCGGGTGCTCGGCCTCGCCTTGGGCCAATTAGGGGGGTGGCTTCGGGAGCTGTTCGACCGGTGTTTTTCGGTCGGGCAGTTCCCGAAGCCCTGGAAGCTTGGGCGGCTCTGCCTTATGGCAAAGGCAGGCCGCCCTCCGGACTGCGCGTCCGCGTATCGGCCCCTCGTCCTGCTGGACGACGCCGGGAAGGTGCTGGAGAGGATTATCTCCTCCCGGGTCGTCCAGCACCTAGAGAGCGTGGGGCCGAATCTGGCGGATGCGCAGTATGGCTTCCGGACAGGGCGTTCGACAGTGGACGCCCTGTGCCTCCTGAAGTCGCTGTCGACAGAGGCGACCTCCCAGGGGGACAGGGTTTTGGCGGTGTCACTCGACATCGCCAACGCCTTCAACACTCTGCCGCATGGGGTCATACGGGAGGCGCTCCGATATTTCGGAGTGCCCCCGTACCTGCGGCGGGTGTTGGAGGCGTACCTCGAGCGTAGGGAGGTCGCCTACGTCGACGGCGACGGCCGTATGGTCAAGCGGGCCACAAGGCGGGGGGTTCCACAGGGGTCGGCCTTGGGGCCGCTCCTGTGGAACATGGGCTACGACTGGGTGCTCCGCGGCGTGCTCCCATATGGGGCACGCCTCATATGTTACGCGGATGACACCCTAGTCGTAGCCCGGGGGGGGGAGTGGAAGGAGGTGGAGCGCCTGGCCACGATGGCCACAACCCTCGTGGTCAGGCGAATCTGGAGGTTGGGCCTCAGGGTGGCCCTCGAGAAGACCGAGGCCCTACTCTTTCATGGGCCTCGGCGGGGGCCACCACCTGGGGCCCACATTGTGGTGGAGGGCGCCCGGATCGGGGTGGCGACCCAGATGAAATATCTGGGCCTCACCCTGGACGGGCGCTGGCGGTTCGAGCCCCACTTTGCGGGGCTCGGACCGCGAATTGCTGGGGCGGCGGCGGCACTCGGCCGGTTACTCCCCAACATAGGGGGGCCGGGCGCCGGGTGTCGCCAACTCTACATGGGAGTCGTGCGGGCGATGGCCGCCTACGGGGCACCGGTCTGGGCCGACGCCCTCGGTGCCGCCAACGTGCGTACGCTCCGCAATGCGCAGCGCACGGTAGCACTGAGGGCGATCCGGGCGTACCGGACGGTGTCCTCAGCGGCGGCCTTCACGCTCGCCGGCTCCCTACCCTGGGAGCTGGAGGCAGGAGTTCTCGCCGCCGTGTACCAATTCACGGCGGCGAGGAAACGAAGGGGGGAGCCTCCGGCTCCCAGGGAGGTAGAGGCGGAGAGACGGCGTCTCAGAGGAGACGCCGTCGAAAGGTGGCAGCAGGACCTGGCGGACGAGCGGTATGGACGGTTTACCGTAGACGCCGTCCGCCCGGTCCTGCGGGAATGGATAGAGAGGGAGTGGGGCTCCCTGACGTTCCGACTGGTGCAGGTACTCACCGGACACGGTTGTTTCGGGTGGTACCTGCACCGGATCGCACGCAGGGAGCCGACCGCCGCCTGTCACGAGTGCGGCGCTGTCGAAGATACCGCGCAGCACACTCTGTCTGAGTGTGCTGCGTGGGGGGAGCAGCGCCGCATTCTGGCGGCGGCGGTAGGACCGGACTTATCGCTGCCGAGCGTGGTCTCGGCCATGCTCGGCAGCGAACAGGCTTGGCGAGCGATGTCCTCCTTCTGCGAGGACGTCATCTCGCAGAAGGAGGCGGCGGAGAGGGCCCGCGAGGCAGACCCGCTTAGTGGCCGTCTCCGCCAACGGAGGATTGGCAGGAGGAGGCGGCGCTTCGCCCAACTCCTCCTGCCACCGTAGCCGGACCTGAGGGGATGGGTCGGGGGGCCCATCTCTTCATTGCACAGGTCCGGCGGACGAGGGGGGGCAGCCGGCGTGTACCCGGTCTGTCCCTCTATATGTAGGAGCCCGGCGGTCACCTTCCGCCGGGCGGACCGTGGGGGCGGCTCTACAAGGTTGATTAGCTTGAACGATCCCTTGCCGCCCCCACACAACGGTCTGTCGGTACACCGTGGGGTTTTAGTCCGTGCGAGTCGGACATATCCCACTCTC